>WURT03261000.1:0-25797 GCA_009936505.3 Holothuria glaberrima | reverse complement strand
GTCGATCTGGAGATCCCACACAAAGTTAAAGTCCCCACCCCAAATTACAGGACCATTGTCCAAACTCTGAATGTGAAAAGCTATATCTCTAAAAGTAGAAACAGTGTCGATATTAGGACCGTACACATCAACAAGAATATAGTCCATGTTGTTAATAGTAATAGGTAGAACAATGTATCGACCATTTTTGTCCGAAATAACTTTTGGAATGTTATAAGAGAAGGTTGGCTTAAAACGAATAGCCACTTCTTTGCTCTTGTTGGTGCCATGAGACAAAACAAGTTGACCTCTCCATTCATTAGACCAAAAACGAAAATCTAAATGCTGAGAATGGGTTTCCTGAAGCAAAATAATATCGAAATTATGTAGATAGAAGTAAGCGAAAAGTTTCCGTCTTTCTTGTTGTCCCTAATACCTCTGACATTAAAGAAACAGATACTTAAATTGCTCATTTTTACAGATTGTTAGAAATTCATTACAATTAACTGAATAATGAAGAAATCGACTACTTCTTAACAATAAATTATCAATCCTGCAGGAGTAAAAGGAGAAAAAACATTGAAGAAAAAGAAGAAAAAAACAAAAGGGAAACGTAAAAAAGAAAAAAAAAAACAAGAATAAAATTTCTTAACTTCAGCCAGGTCCGTCTCCGAGGGCGGCGTCCTGGAGCCAAAGAAAGATGGTCCTATTAAAGTCGAGACCATAGATTTTCTGACTAGCATCATAAAAATAAAATTAAATGGTGAATATTAAAGCCTTGAGGGTGATGGTGCTGGGAGATACCTCAGTTTTGATCTCGATTTTCGAAAATGAACGGTTTTCCGGCTCCGTCCCTCTACTTTCCTGCAGAAAAGCGTAGTTTCGTGCCTCTTGCATAAAGCTGAGATACCTGTTGACTCAATCGTCTCTTTTCATTCAAATCAATTTTTGTTAAATCATCTGTTATGAAGAAATTTTCACCTGCCAGTTTCTGTCTTTGTGATTTCAAGGCAGCTATTTTGTCGGCATAAAACGACAGCTTGCATAAAATATGTCGTGGTCTTGTGGCAGATCTCTTCCCATCTCTATGAACTCGTTCAATTTTAACATCAGGTGTATCCAGGCGAGCGAAAATGGATTTGGTAAAATCAATACAGTTTTCTCCTTCGTTTTCGCGATAACCAACGATTCGAACATTACTGGAGAAACGCTCTTGAATGTTTATAGCATCAGCATGAACTTTGTTAATTTTCTCAAATTGCTCTACTTTCCTTTCTAATTTCTGAATTTTTTCTGAATACAACTTTTCATTTGCTTCAAGATCTTCTACTCTTTTGGAAAGCAGTTCGACTGCTGACTCAAAATCCTTCTCAACACTTCGCAGGTTAATCGTTACATTCTACAAGTCTGTAGAAATCTTTTTCAATGTACCTCCAATGGAGGCTTTCAAGGATTGTAATGGAGTCAATTCAACATCGCTTTCCTCATCAGAGCTGTTGTTGTCAATTGAATATCGATTTGAGCGAGTCGACCGTTGCGTACTCGTAGTTGAAAAAAGTAATGGACCAGTGTCCTTTGGCTTGTTTTTACTGCCTTTAGTACGACTCATTATTACAACATCTTCCAGGAAGGTACTTGGAGATATCTAAAACAGCTTACTTGAAATATTTCCTTGAAGCAGTCCCTCTTGGCGACACAAATGATGAAAATGTAGGAGCCACGTTTTAACAACGTCTGTCTAGGCGGCCATGATGTTGCAAGATTATAAATAAATAAATAAGTAAGTAAGTAAGCAAGCAAGTAAGCAAGTAAGTAAGTAAGCAAGCAAGCAAGCAAGCAAGTAAGCAAGTAAGCAAGCAAGCAAGTAAGTAAGTAAGTAAATAAATAAATTTGCCGTGTTTTCTCTAACAACCCTGTTTTGAATGATGGCCGAGAAACATCCAGGTCAACGTGGCCATCCAAAAGGCTCTTATGTGCGAAAAAGAGTGAAGAACTTGAACGCCTTTCTCAGCAGACACGCCTTACTCAGTCACAGCCTGACGTAAGCACCTTCGACGTGTACAACATGTCTGATACAGAGGCCGTGGACAGTGATGTAGAGGAAGAAGATCTTACCTCAAAGTTCAGTCAAATTCTAAAACGGGCCATGAAGAAAGTTTCACAAGATCTGAAGGATCTAGACGATGAGGTGAGAAGAGTTATTGATAACCATACTAAACAAATTAAGGATCTTCAGACCAAAAACAAAAGGTTAGCTGTGAGGGTATCTACTTGGAAGGAAAAATCCAGGACCTGCAGAAAGATAAAGAATCCCATGCCGACCTGATTAACAAACAGGAGAGATTTTCCAGAAGAAAAAATTTGAGAACTGTGGGCTTCAAGACCGAAGCTGGGGAAAACCCTATCGAAATCGCAAAGGAGGTCTTTACCAAAGCTGGAGTGGAAAACTGTCGAATTGAGAGAGCTCATCAGGATGGTCGTGTGGCAGAAAGAAGGAATCGGCACATTCTCGTTAAGGTCTCTTTCTATATGGATAAGGTAACTCTCCTTCGAAATTCTCGTTCTCATCTTTCCCAAGAGGATTACTATTTGACGGATGATCTTACCCTAATTGATCTCAAAGAAAAGAGAAAGTATTCACGGGAAGTTGCCGATCTTTACCGGAGTGGCACCAAACTATGCTTCACTGGAGGACGTTGGAGGTCTTCAGACGGGAATCCATACGCCTTCCGCAATTCCCAGTCCTAAAACCATCGGGAACAGTACCTCATGCCTATCTGGTATTCATTCTGTTATTATTTCATTATGTATATGTATGCTATCTGTTTATTTTTGTCATGGTTTAGTAGCCCTAATGCCATGAGAGGTTCCTTCCATAAGCCCCTTTTGGGCTTTTACTGCTGATGATGTTAGGGGCTCCGGGTGTGGTAACCTGTCCCTTTTCAACCCTCTCAGTGGTTTTGATTGCTTTTCTCTTCCCTTATCACCTTTTCCTTTTCCGCTTCCCTTTCCCTAACCGCTCCCCTTTACCTACACTTTCTTGTTTGTTTTTTCGTTAACTTACTATCCTCAATATTGTTCTATAGTACTAAGGCAATGTTCAACAAACTCATGTATTTCCTATAACTGTAGTGCCTACGACCTCTATTCCTTGTTATTTACATTGTTGAGATGTCTGCAGACCTGAACTTTGTTTCTTTTAATCCCAGAGGTCTAAGGCAACCAAAGAAACGCAGACAACTGTTTGCTTATTAACATCGTCGTAATTTTGATAGTTATTGCATTCAAGAAACACATAGTAGCACTTCTGATGAGAAGTATTGGGAAAATGAATGGGGTGGGAAGGTCATTTTTAGTCACGATGATACTAATAGCCGTGGCGTTTGTATACTGCTTAAGCTAAGTCTCAACTATGAAATCATTAAATTGGATACTCATCCGTTTGGAAGATTCATATTTATTGATGTTTTACTCAGTGAACAGATTTATACTTTAGTTTGTCTGTATGGTCCTAATAATGATATTCCGTCTTTTTTCTCCAATATTTCTGGTAACCTCCTGTCTTTCAAAGGAGATAATATTATCCTAACAGGGGATTTCAATTTAGTTTTTAATTTAGAGCTGGATAAAAAAAAGATGGTAATAGAAATACGAATTTTAAAGCCCGGGCTGAGTGTCTAGCTCTTATGGCTACTCATCATCTCATTGATATTTGGAGGGAGAAAAATCCCTGTTTAAAACATTTTACTTGGGGCTCTAATATTACATCAGGTATCTATTGTCGATTAGATTTTTTCCTTGTTGCAAAACACCTGTGTCATGCTATAAGTAATGTAAGGTTCTCCCCTGGCATTCAGTCTGATCATTCTTTCGTTCAATTAACTATTAGTCATCAGTCTTTTCGCAGAGGCCCAGGGTTGTGGAAGTTTTACAACTCTTTGTTGAATGACCCTGATTTCATTGTCCTTATCACTGACCTCATTGAAGACGAATTATCACATTCCAACGTTGCCGCAGTTAATCCCTGTGTTCAATGGGACTTTTTCAAGTTTAAAATTCGCCAGGCTTGTATTAAATTCTGCAACCAAAAAGCTAGAGAGATGAATCGTATGGAAGAAGCTATTTTGAACCCAGTTGCTTCTTTAGAACAATCTCTTTTTGTAAGTGAATCGGCCGAGATTCGTGCTCAGTTACGTGAGGCACAAAGTGAGCTTCTACTGTACTACAACTATAAGCTTCAAGGCACTATCATTACGTCGCGGGCAAGGTGGGTGGAAGAAGGGGAGAAAAACTCAAAATACTTTTTAAATTTGGAAAAAAAAAGAAATAGAACTAGTAATACAATTTTTAAAATCCAAAATGCAAGGGGGGAAGTTTTGATAGAAAACAAACACATTTTGAATGAAATTAAGGACTTTACACAAGTTTAAATGCTTCTTCAGATTGTGACCCAGGGATATTTTTTCACGGTTTGCCTAATTGTAGACTTGATGATGATGACTCTTTATACTGTGAAGGTATTCTCACATTTGATGTGTACTCAAGCTAGTAAGTCTATGAAAAATGATAAATCACCTGGCTCTGATGGATTATCAGTGAACTTTTATAAGAAATTCTGGGACCTTATTGGCCCAATTGTTTTACAGAGCTTAAATTATGGTTTTGAAAGAGGTTATCTTTCCACAGAACAGTCAAGAGGTGTTATTTCTCTAATTGCTAAGCCAGGTAAAAGTAAAGAATTTCTTCATAACTACCGTCCTATTACCCTTTTAAATGTAGATTATAAAATTGGAGCAAAAGTAATTGCAACTAGACTTAAAACCGTGATCCCTTGCACTATATATACAAATCAAACAGGTTTAATCAAAGGAAGATATATTGGTGAAAATATTAGATATGTTTTAGATTTAATTCATTATACTTCTCAGAAAGAGATTCCGGGTTTCTTATTTCTCATTGATTTCTAGAAGGCTTTCGATAAAAACGAATGGCCCTTTATTCAACACACCCTGTCTTCTTTTAATTTTGGTGCCTTCTTTAAAAGATGGATTGATGTATTGTACACCAACAGCGAGGCATGTGTATGTAATAATGGATATACAACAGGGTATTTTTCAAGTTCAAAGAGGCGTAAGGCAAGGATGTCCACTGAGTCCTTATTTATTTATTTTATGTGCTGAGATTCTGTCTTCAAAAGTCAATTGTAAAAATATTATTAGAGGTATACCAGATAATGGCTTCGAAACAAAGTTGCTGCAGTACGCAGACGACACAATTTTTACTTTACATGGTAACAAAAAATCTTTACGTGAAACTCTTCATGATCTTAACAATTTTAGATCCGCCTCAGGTCTCACAATCAATATTAATAAATCAAGCTTGTTCCCTCTAGGTCCCTTTGTCCACTCTGCACCTGCTTATGTTCATGACTTTGACCTGGTTATTTCATTTGGCCCATTTAATTTTGTCGGCATTAGTTTTACACATAATGGCGATGATCTTTTCCCCCTTAATTATATGCCGAAACTTTTATAAAAGATGTGGAGAAGGTTATTTATGATTTTATCTAGGCAGGAAATCCTGAAAAGTTTAAAATGCTCATGGGTAAAACGTTATTGTGACGAAAACAAATGGATCCTGGAAAGTTTTCTTTGATATTAATTTAAAACATAACGGTAAAAAGCTCTTGTTCAAATGTAACTGCAGACCGAGCTATTTGAAAGGTATTTCTAGTACTTTTATTCATGAAGTGGTTGAAGCCTGGTGTGAGGCTTCCTTTAAATCACCTACTCAGAAGTACGGTGATGAATTTATCTGGAATAATTCCATCATTCTATTAGAAAATAGGTCTGTGTTTTATGATACTATGTTTGCAAAAGGGGTTATGTTTGTTGGAGACTTTTTGGTAAAATGGAAAACCCCTTACTTTTAATGTGTTTAAACGTAAATTTCACTTGTCTCCTATACCATTTACTTTATACTGGGGTTTAATTAAAGCCATTCCATCAACGTGGAGGCAGGTGCACAGTAGATTTGTAGATCGTTTGCACCATAATGTTCTTTTTTACAATAAAATTACCCAAGGAATTTCTGTATCAAAAACCGTGTATGCCACTTATCTTAATAGATTAGGCCAGAGGCCTACAGCCATTGCCAAATGGAATATCTCATATAATTTTGATGATGATGATTTTCGTGACATTTTTAATGTACCTTGGAAGAGTGTGTCAGATACTAAACTACAATATTTTCAGTTCAAATTCATTCATCGCATTCTTCCCACTAATAAGCTCTTCTATTTGCAATGAAAAAAGTTGAGAGCCCACTTTGTTCTTTCTGTGAATTAGATGACGAGACACTTGATCATCTTTTTTGGGGGTGCACTTTTACTTCAAATTTTATCTTGGAAGTGGAGCAACGATTTCTTAACAAACAGTTCTTCTTCTCTAAAGAAGATATTTTATTTGGCTACCGTGGACCCGATGAGTCTCCTTTAAATTTCTTGATTCTCCATATGAAATATTTCATCTTTAATTGCAAACGGCAAAAGTTGCAATTAGATATCAATAATTTTCATTACAAAATGAAATTTGCTCTACAGGTGGAGAAGTTTAAATATTTTAATAGAGGTAGAGTGGGCAAATCTAAAGTGAATTTTCCTGACTTACAAAGAACGTTTTCCACTTTTTTTATGACTCCTTACTTTAAGGAATGATGTTTCGTTCACTCACATTACTGTATATATTATTGTATATGTATATGTTATTGTAAATAAATGATAACATCCATGATTTCTTGAGCTAAGGGAAATTTTTCAGAGTAGTAGTAAAATGTTTCCTTTGCGTTTATTTGACTTTCTTCGCTAAGGAGTGAAGTTTTCTAAAGTATGCTAAAACATCGTTACACATTCTTTTCCAAAGCAATTTCTTTTCATTTATTTTCAACCTTTATGTGAATTCGTCTGCTTACTTTATTATATATGTAATGCATTGTACAGAACTTGAATTTCATGACGAAAATCAATTGAAAGAACAATAAAAAGAAAAATAAATTAATAAATAAATCAATCAATCAATCAAACAATCCATCCATCCATCCATCAATCGATAATCAATCAATCAATCAATAAATAAATAAATAAAATGCCAGAAACATATACGTAAGTAACCAAAGTAAGTTTTAAGGCTTCATCAATAAATTTTAGTCAGTTCCGATAGGCTGTTTTTCCAAGGAGTAACTTGGGGAATACGAGTACGAATATTTTTCTATAATAATTAGACTGCAAAATGAAAGACCCTACTTTTTTGTATGATAAGTGGCAGTAAGATTATACATTTTACTGCGTAAGGGCAATCCAGTCTCGCGCAAAACAGATTGAGGAATATGGTTAGATCTTTAAATACAATCGGTGACTACACTTTGATCAGTTGATTAAGAATACTCAAAACATAACGTTTGCCTGATTATTCAATGATGACTTGTGCAGTCATTTTTTTTGGATAGCTCACACACAATACTGTGAGAATGTGGGCTTGAGCAAATTCAACTGCGTTCAAGCTACTGTTGCTTTGTCTGGGAGGTGTATTAGACAGGTGTTTTTGGGTTTAATTAGAGGAGGTCTAGAAGTAAACCTAGTAAGAATATTTACTGTCGGGGGAAAGATTTTGAGGCCGTTAAGAGAAGTAGTGATGTTTTCTTTTTATTGGAAGATAGAGGTAGATTGTCGAAGTTAACATCGAATTCCGACGACGTGATGGCTCTGAATTGTAATTACTCAAAGCCTAGCCATCCAGTTTATTTAACTCGAGGAGATTCTACCAGTTATTTGCGTCGAGAAGGATTAGTCGACTGACAACTTCATGCATGAACTCTTTTGCCAAGGTTACAAATATTCATTAAAGGAAAATGGTTGCATTCAAAGGGAGGAGCAAAAGCAAAAGTACTGAAACTCACCGTTGCCTGTTTGGTAGATAGTATAAGCACCGTTATTAAAATAATTCAGTTAGTTCTGTCCCATAAGCACTACGGGGAGGGTGATGTACAATGCTACCGGAAATTGTATCCTTTAGGCTTTGGAACATCCTCGAGTCGTTGTGGGTAAATTGAATTTCATTTTACAGTGCTGGTCGTGTCAACTATCAGTTGCATTTTTGCCACCTGATGAAGGGTTTATACCCGAAACGTCGTGGACTTTTTAACAAACCTTTACCACTATTTACTACTTTTTCCGACCTATGTTTAAAAAAAAAATGTGCTAATCTATAAGTTCAACCTCTTAACGAAATCCCATGGGGCAAACGACCCCCCTTCGATGCTTCTTTTCTACAAAAACGTTTAAAGGATATACCAAAAATTGAAAAAGGTTTCTTTTGTCATTACAAAGTATAAATTTCTTTTAATATGCTGAATATTAAACTTCGCTGTCATTACAGATAAAGTCCCCCAAATTACTCTTTTCACCTCTTACATTTTTGAACAGTAAAAGGTAAGGTGAAATGTAGCTACACGTTTCCATAGTATTATAATCATGCATCTAATACAACCACGTACAGAAATGAAAGAAAAATATGAAGAAGTACTTTTGATGAAACACCTTTAAAAGATTTCTTTTTCCAACGGAACAATCATTTTATAGAAACTGTCTTAGAAAGATGTTCATCTCATGAATTCTGTTTATTTTGGTGGGCAAACTGCTTCATGTCAGTATAGGATATACAGTAATATTAAAACGGACTTGCACATGCTTGACATTTCAAAAATGACTTAAAATCTCAAAAAAGGTGATGACATGGTTGTAGCAGTCGACTGTTCTGAGGGTTTTAACAATAATACACATAGAAAAACCTGTAAAGTATGATACCCTCTCAAGATTTCGACTCCTTGCGCACTGAATGCATGACATATGCTTTTCAGTGTTTAATATCCACCTTCGACTCGACGGTTCGATATTTCAGCAATAAGGCGTTATTACTCGATCGGATAGTATTATGAAGAGGTAGTAATCCCACAAAAATCTGGCATGTCGAAAGGCACTTAAAGTTTAGGCAAGGGTTGTACCGATATTTGAAAATTAACTTTCTTTTATCTCTACATACATACATATCGAACTTAGTGATGGGTCAATCATTATTCTAAATTTCAAACAATTTCTTCTGTTCTTCCTCCAATTTTTTGCTCGGCGTTTTCAATTTTTACCTTTTCATCTGTTCCTTACCTATTTTAATGGAATAAATGACATGTACAGTATTTTCTAGGTCTTGTGGGAGAAAAGATGAAAGTAAAAAACGAAGTAAACTTGTAAAATCACATAGTGCTCAAACTTACTGTTCTGTTCTGTAGAGCCTGATAACTTAAGCAGTTAAGAGATGCTATTCATTGCAGATTTGAACGATTTTCTTAAATTTCTTTACATTGCAGGGTTCAGTTTGCTTAAAACTTTTCTATGATTAGTTATCTGAGGTTACCTGTTTATACCTCCTTAATCGAAAATTCCATTTTATTCCACGAGCTTCCGAGGGTTTTGTCCAGGAAATCTTTTGCCTCTGAATCCTATCAATTGATTCCCTTGACCGAGCGCATTGATCCCATGATAGGCCCCAAACTTCAAAAGAAAAACGTTCTAGTGCCATTGTCATTTTAATACTTAAAATGGGTTAACGTTTTGCTCTTATATGAATAAGAAATCATACTTTTGGCATTATCAAACTAGCAATATTGACGATAATTTCACCGCATTATAGGCATTTGATATGTCCCAAAATACCCTTGCTTTTCGGTTTGTTGCACTGTGTAGACCGGGAATTTCCCAATTTGAAAACATTTTGAAAATGTTTTTCAAAGAATTGACATGATATTTCTTTGAAAACATTTTCAAAACGTTTTCAAAGTGTTTTGAAAATCTCGCATACCCTGTCTACACTGTGCAACAAACCGAAAACAAGCGTGTTTTGGGTTTGTTGCAAGTGAATGTTTTGAAAATGTTTTTGGGAAAGTTGCTCGTGTATACAGGCCTTAACTCCTCGGAGCTATCGGGGGCTTGGCCTCTCGGCCTCCCATATGATAAAATTCTGTAGGTACAGGTCTTTTAAAGATAAATTCCAAGCACTTTCACGGAGTGCTACGTATTCGAATCTGGTCGGTGAAATATTCATTGGTTAAAAAAGCTGTATTCCCCCTGCTTAGTAACCTTATATATACCACAACCCACACCGTTTTTGAATCATCAAATTGACGAACTATACGTACGACTTGGGCCAGCATGTGGTATGGTCAACTTACGGTTGTGGTTCAATAAGTACGCATCCAATTTCGTCGGAAATAGTTTAACTTTTCGGTTAAATGCTCAAAATGTTGGTAATAATTTAGGACATTAGCGGACTTTGCCCCTGAGCATCTATAAGTTAAGGGAGTTACCTTTCGAACCAACAACAGAAGAAACTAGTGGTCTAATCATCATTTCTGTGACCTATTAAGTGCGCATTAAATGTCCTTTAGAAGTATTTAAATGCTTTACTCTAATGGTCACAATTTTGTAAATAACCTAGAGCTTCCGGGGCTCCACCCCAGAAATCCTACCGTGAGTTACCAATGGGCCCCAACAGGGGCCCCGGGAACCTGGGCCCCACGCCATTGGGGGAGCGTTCCCTAGAAGACTTGGGTGCAGTTGGCTCGTTCCATCCCCTCAGGTTTCAGAATAAATTTCCGCCAATGCTACCAGTGACAAAAATAGTCTTCTCATGGTCTCTAAAATCAGGCCCGTAGCCAGGAGGGGGCACGGGGACGTCCCCCTTGCGGACCACTGTGCCCCTGTTTGGAAAATCGTTTGAAAATAAAATTTGACTTCCTGTAAACGGTGGCCCCGGTTTTACTCCAGACGATTTTTTATTTTAAAATGATTCCAAAAGGTTTTTAGTAATGAACGTATTTGTTTTAACACGTTTGATCTAAAATTACAAAAATTTCCTCACGCTACGCGCGCTTTCTTATGCAGTTAACATTGCTTGAACACCTGTTCCAGATATGTCGGCCATATAAAGGTAAAGATTCGACAATATGGTTGTTGCTTTTTGTGTAGGCGTGACCCTGGAGAAACACAAAATTAAATTGATTAGAAGTTCTATCCTCTCTTTCTCACCATTTGGAAGATTCTTAATTCAGACGCAACATTATGGAAAACATATTTAGTAAGAATCGCAAAGTTTCTCAATGCTGAGTCCAGGAGTGGTGGAAGGAGGCATCCCCAGCTGGTCGTTCTTATGTTTGCTCTTAAAGACAGGCACTCTTCAACCCAAGTACATTTTGGTCGGAAGAAAGCAAAAAGTCTCAGTCGGCGGTCGGTAAATGCTTCCTGATTGACATCAAGGTCAAAGGATGCAGAGTAGCTCACAGTACACAGAATGCAAACGGAGAATTTGACCCTAAGCAATAAACTAGATTTGTGTCTGCACAAGGGTAGGGGCTCAAGACAGTTTGGAGGGCTAGGAGTAACTTAGTTGGGAGAATTGAAACTATCTGGAATGAGGTGGGGACAGATTCTTCTTCACAGAAGTGCAAATTTTCTAACTATCCTTATTAAGAACCAAATTATCTTTAATTTTTCTTAAACAAAACCCCAAATTATCAAGCGCCCTTGGCGCGACCAAAATTGTGTGTTAGTCGTTGCTTCGGCATTCCGTCACTTCTGGCGGAGCGTCGGTTTGCTGGACCCCTTAGGGCATATCTTTTCACCATCCTTTGCTAAGTCTGCATGCAGGTTAAACCATGATGAATAATATTCCTGCAAAATTTCGGCGCGCTTCGAGTGCAGTTCTCACAGTCGAAATTGTACCGCCAATGAACATTATTGGAACAAAAATTCCAGTCAACTGTTCCAGTAAATCTAGGGAAAGGGCTTTTGTTAGATGTCGGCCATCAAGGGGTTTTCATGATGTAATTTTATACCTTGAGTGATATTCGTAACGTGATGACTAAATGGTTTCAAGCTAAATTTACTAGTACCACAAATGAAGTCAAAAATTTACTTTTTCTCTTCATGCAAAATTTCGTTCAAAGTAAAAACTACGATAAATACCATCTTAATTGTGAACTGTGATGAGCTTTGCGTGCTCTGATTTTCATTCAAAGTCCGACTCAAAGGTCCATGTTTTTGTTTCATTCTTTAGACATTCGAGAAAATTCCCTATGGATCGTTTTAAAATCGTACTGGACCACACGAAGCTTGCCTTATGGTAGTCCCTGGCCCCTCGCCGTTCGTAAAGTATTCTTCACCTGCGCTTTCGGATATAAAGAAGCATAATCGTGAGCCTTGTTCCCTTCACTTGTGGAGACTTTGCACAGCTCTGTATTGCAAGAGGAAATTCCCAACAGAAGAGCAAAATTTCGCGCGCTTTGCATGTGCAAACCTAAAACCGATACCTTTAAGATGTCTATGGTAGACTTGAGATATCATCCACTGTGGTTCGCCCAAACTTTTATATGGTGGCGCATTACTGAAGACAAACATAATCTTCTTCAGCGCCACCCTATGCGGTGCCGGTGCCCCCAATATCAGAATTCCTAACTACGGGTCTTCCTAAATTACACTTGAAAGGGCCGTTGCCCTTGTTTGGGTTGGACATTTCACGAGGTAGTACCCACCAGGTGGGGGTGGGGTGGGAGACGCAATGCCCCGCAATTTGGAAAATTTTCTAATTTCATCAAGGAACTGTAATGGGTGCGATAGTCCCCAGTTGCAGAGACGATTAACTTGGCTTTGCTCTAATTTAGAGCAAATCCTTTAATAAAACCCCCAAATTTCCATTTTCTCACTCTATATTTGTTATATTTCTTTCTTCCATAAAGCCCCAAATATGTGGCGCCAAAATTATAAGTTACTCAGACATCCTGTTTGCAACCCCTTGCCCTTGAAGGGCTTCGATTTGCTGGCCCTCCCCCATCGGGGCGCTTAACCTTCCCCCTGAACTGCAAAAACGTCTTTTTCTCACCTATGAGATTAAAGTAATCATTTGCAAATTTAGACCCGATTCTGTCCCACCATGCGTCTCTTTTAGACTAAAGATTTGCCTGATGAGTTCCTATTTTTTAAACATCCAACCACCCAAAAGATTAAAAGTGGGTATTTCAGTAATAGGCCCGGATAGACGTTAGCTGCCATTACAATTACACACAATATTCCTTCTGAAATAAAATTTCTTTGTAGTAGTGCAAGTTTTGAAAAGAAATGATCAATTCATTTCATGGAAATCAAGGAGAATATACGTTAATTTATCTGAAAGTTCCATACTGCCGGTATCTTGGACAGTTGGACTTGCATGGAAGTATCATCAAGAGTAGTAGCAACATGCGTCACCAAAATATCTTCGTCCTCATTACTTTGGTTGTGGCAGAGCTCCCATATGGTCAGGTTGTGGAATGACCCCTACTCCCGACGGACTCCGCGTGAGATCTTTTATCAGCTTCAATTCAAGTCCTTCCGTCCTAACTCTTGCGCTATTATTGACACTTAATTCAAACGACATGACTTTATTCGTGTTAATTTAAGGTCTAGATAAAAAAATGCTGATATGGGGGCCATCTGCAATAATATTTACACGCCTAAGTGGAATGGCTGAAGAGTCTTGGACTCTTAATTGGTGACCAGGTTCCTTTTTGCTTTTCTCCGAACAGCCAAATGACCATTTAAAAGTACATGATCATAATAGCCGGTTAGCATATTCCCATAAGGCAAAACGGTTACCCGACACTTTATAATCATTAACGATGCCATACAATGCCCTTTCTTAATTTCCAGATGCTAGGAAACCACAACTTTCGGGTTTACTTCCTTTTTTTCTGGGACAGGTACCCTATAAAGCCCGTCAAACCTTGATGAAACCTTCCGCATGATTAAACATGATTTCGTAATAAATTGTGGTCCTTTGTGTTATTACCTTGATTTCCGGATGCAAGAAATTCACCTGTTATAGCGTCTAGTTCCAAACTTTTCCTTGGGGTAGGACCCCTGCGGCCGTTGAGAGAATTCTTGCCATTGGCTCTTGTAGGTTTATCTTCACCCTCACAAAGGAATGCTTCCTTTTCAGGAAAAATCTTTGATCTGCACCTAAATATACACTTAAACTACATGCACTATTTCTCTAACACAATGTGAAAAAGGGAACTGAAAAGGAAACATGGCATGGTTGGTAGAAATATTATTTTGAGAAGAAGTTATGGAGAATCAGCACTCTACAAGGTGAGAAGTTGATACTAAAATCATGCTAAGGTATTGGGTGTCTAACTACTACAAAGCCTCTCTACAGGCCATCCCCCCTTGACCGACTCCTTTAGCTCCGCCACTGCACTTTGTGAACTCGGATCTTTCCACTTGGCCACAGTATCATACAACAAGCTCTGGTACAAAAACACTCACGGTTAAACAACTTGCTTGAGCAGGTAATGAAGATTACCAAGTATAACTGTAATTACATTCTTCTCTTTGTCCATTGTTTAACAACAGAAATTTTCCATCTATGATTACATAGAAATATGAAAAATCAATAGGACCTGAGCATATGCATCCTCCCCTACGTAGAGTTATATCTTTTCAATAACCACTCAATACAAGTCATCGTTACCTTAGTCGAGGGCACATTTTTCTCTTCTATTCTTTTTTCCTGTCTGGGGAGGTGATATTAAATGGACATCAATCTGAAAAAAAAATCATTTCTTTCAACTCTACTAGTTGCTGAAAGTGACCCCTTTTATGTTAACCCTTTAAATTTCAACAAGCTAAGAACTTGTTCGCAACAAGAGGTGTCACGGAGTAAAACCTGTTACTCCTTGCCGAGCGAGTCGGACATATTTTCCCATTTCTTCACCATTGTCAGTCGATTGAGTTGTAAACTAATTTACGGGTTTCGAAGCTTTCGTCGCTTTTAACAAATAACCTGTTGAAGCTACGTCACATTAAACATGCACCTCCTTCAACTTATCAGACGATGCCAGAATTTATCATTATCAGTCACTGAAATTGAAGTTTTATTCCGTTTCATTTATTTGCACATAGCACTATTGTTCGTCAACTGCAGGCATCTCCAGACTCGTTGGCAATAAACAGTTGGCTTGTATTTAAAAAAAATTGAATTGCAAAAATTGACTGTAGGCAACCAGTTAGACATCATAGCTTTGTTGCATGTGAAGTCCCTTTTACGGTGGAGTGGGTCTGTATAAATTTACAGGGGTATCAAATAAACCACTTTAGTGCAAGTAAGTCCAATGATCTATCGTTATAGGTTTTCTCTACAAGCTGAATGGATCAAATAGGATTGGCTTATATCAGTTTTTTTTGTAACTCAAATGTAACCATCTTATACCATCTCCTTGCTTTAAGTCATCTGTGCTCATGGAATTATTCATCAGTACCGTTATATGCGCCTGTCTTCTACGGTGTTGTTGTAGCTTACTAGTGTATACACTTAAATGAACACATGTGACATTCAAATATATTTGAATTATTTCCACAACACAAATGACCTGAGACTCCTATTTTTACCATGTATAAACTTTAGATGTGGTAGGGTGAGCCAGTCATTAAAACCGTCCAACGGTAATTCAAACTTAAATGAAATGGAACATTGACTTAGTGTTTAAAATAAGAACATAATTCATTATCTGACCAGTGTGTATCGTAGCCGCAGAAAAGAATGTAATTAGAAAACTCAACTAAAGTGTTATTGTGATTTGAAAGAGAAAAAGCCAAAATGACGTAGTATCTTTTCAACATACTTTTACAACTTTCTGTAACGACAAGCTAGATATAAACATTTTAAGATATTCACGCACTGAATATAATGAGAGCAGAGATAGCTGACACATTTGCGAATGTTCACAGCTTGATCAATACCCAAAATGCCATCATAATAGTAATTTGCGATCAAAAATGAGAAAGTTTGCCGTGATTATTTTTGCATTTAGTGTAAGGTAGCCATTATCTTGTAGAAAAAGTACTATGTGCATTTTCAATAATAAAAATTAAAGCAACATTTTTTTTTATGAAAACCCACTTACTAAATAATTATTATTGCTTTGTTCTTGCAAGATCCACATTTAACTTATAATTATGCTTATCGGATACGCTACCATTTTACCCAAATATTTTGACGTGCCGTTGAACAACTTTTATCGTGAGCAGCAATGCATAGATGAACAAAATAATTATGAAAGTATCATTGTTACAACTTGTAGATTATACATTTGAAGTTACACTGTGCCGAGTCTATTTTAATGTGGCTTAAAGGAAATGGGTCTATAGGGGTGGTCGGGCGGTTTCTCAATGAAGAAGGAGATTTGAGGTATCACAAAAGTCGACTTCCAAGAATACGACTTGTCATATACCGTATGTTGCCCTGACAAGTGAATACATGTAGATTAAATGTAATTTTAAAGAAAGTTGTGTTTATTCATTTTAAAGGGCATGTCGTCAACGCCTCCTATTATTACAAGTACAAAGTAAGTAATATTTACCAAACTCATTGAGCAAAATGCAGTGTTTTAATAAGCACAAAGGTGTTACGCACAATTGTAAAAAGACACGCAATATGTATTCCTTCAAAATACGATTCCGTAATTATTAATGGTGACGAACCTTAACTAGATTCAAAACTTTGAATATTGCATATTAACTCGCGGGACGACGTAAATGTTACGTTAACAAGCAATACAAACTAAAGGTGCTCCCTTCTAAACTTGATACTTTGTCTCGGTATATTGCTAAAACTATTTTCAAACGAACATCTTTCACACATCTGAGACACCTTCTTCTACAACCAATTATAACAATTTTAAACATTTTGCTGAGATATAGAGGAAAGAGACATTTTATAAATCAGTATACTGACCTACCAAAATAAAACATTTGTTGCACCGTAGATGCGAAAGAAGAGTTAGGCGGCAAAAGAGAACTCCGATGACAAACAAACTGTTCATTTGGACGAAATAACTAGACTAGTGCACATCTTTGACTTCTAATGCAAACCAGTATAACATTAAATAAAAATATCAATCACACTAGTACGAGTTTTCAAAGAATATCCTTTACATTACTGCTTTGCTCCATAACTCCTGCAGAAAAGTAAATCGTTGAAACTTAAGAGAAAACTTAGAAAAATATTGATTACAGAACTGATGAGAAATCGAATATAATAAAGTGTAAAAGACCATTTGTACAAATTGAAAGGAAAGTTTTTCTTCACAGCTTGAGATAGCATTATAACTTTTTCTTTTATCAGTTGGGTTCATCGTACTGAAGCAGGTCAATGTCTACTACATCAAATCTTTTCTGTAACATACCTTACACTCATCACTAACACGTGAGAACAATTCTGTTAAATTTTTCTGTTCAAGAAGTAAAATAACAAATCTTTGGGAAGAAGGATTCATACTTTGTAGTCCTCATGGTCAAAACGGGACTGTCTCCGTTGTTCATGCAGACTGAGAGTGTGACACTCACAAGAACGGTATATCAGTCCATCATTAGATACAAACTCTTCCCCAACTTACCGAGATTCACGCGTACTACCACTAGGCTTCTATTCGTCTCCCAATATACTTTCACACATTTGTATGTAATCAATTTATGTCCAATACTCTTTTTCATATATTATTTACTTACTGCTGTTCGTCACAATTACTACTAGGAACCATAAAAATACGATGAACGCCATGAAACTTTTACATTTCATATACTTCTAGCAATGGTGTGTCTAAGATGATTTAAGGGTATACGAGTACAAAGAAACATAGCTTTACAATACTAGAATTAATCGATTAGGAAGAAAGAACGTACACAGCTGAAACTACAACATTTCAAGTTGTGGAGGATACCTTTGCCATCATAAAAGCTGTTTAACTGTGACTGTAAGAGTTGTTCTATGCCAAACATTATACATTACAGATAAAACATGAAAATGAAAAAAAAAAAGGCCGCTGCATGAACACCAACTCTACTCAGATTAATGGGTCCACATTTCTGTGGTTAGTTATTGTAGTGCTGGTCAGTTATATCCTTGATACAGATTTAGTCTGCACGTTCCTATACAACAATCCAATTGTTGAAATGCTTGAGAGAAGCATCAACATGTGCAGCAATACACTTTTCAAGAGTACCACATATGCACAAGACTTATATCTTATTTGCACGACGGTTAAAAGCCATTCCAAAGCGAATACGTATTTACAAAAATAACCTAGACATGAAGAACTTCTAAAACTTTGTTTTGGGATAGGTAATAGACTAAATTATTCTTTGCTTCATCTGCACCTTCTTTTTCTCATCATGCCTATGACGCCTTCCATTATTCCATAAAAAACGAATTTCTAACTGCGTAGGGAGGTCATGCAACGTAGACTCCATACTGTGGTAAGTCGAAAGTCAGCCGTACTTTGAAGAAACTTTTGATACTGCAGCTAGTATATCACAAATGTTTTGATAAATTTTTGTAAGTTTTTCGTTATAGGCACATTAATGTATAAGTTGAAGCTCATCATCTGCCACCGGAAAGTCTAACGACAATACAGTATAAATACAAATTGCAGTAAAGTATCCTCATTTATGACTTTGTACTGGTTTACTTGATGTAATCAGTCCAGGGAAGGGTTGCAAGCAGGAAAATTATGATTCATTGATTTGTTTCGTAGCATAAGCTTCCCTTAAATCTTCAATTGCTTGCTTTTTGGTGATAGCGACCCACCCTTCAGGAAGTAAAGCTTCCCTGCGTCCGTAAAGTTCAGCAAAGTCTTCATTAAAATAGTTCATAACCCATTTCCAATATTTAAGCGGACTATCATTTTGGATAGGTTGAATAACCCAGCTAGGGTAGTCCTTCTGGTACTCGCAATACTTTCTGTACCTCTGACCGTCCCAGTATGATTCATTAGTTGCTACCGACGAAGTACAAATCGTACACGCTAGTCGTTCGTCCCTGGCTGCCGCACACCCCACTACACCCTCTGGATAGTGTAACTCTGACCTATGTTTCTCGTGCCTCTTTGTCATATTGTCACATGGTACGTGGCAAATAGGACACTGTTCCGTACAGCCACTAACGTGCTTCTTTATCTCTTGGTGTGGTTTTGTAGGAAGCCTCCGCAACATTACTTCCGCCTCCGCAGTATGATCTACTCCAGGTAGTTGTAAATCTTCGATAATGTCCCTCATCATTTGTTTGTCAATGTAGTCTTTGACCTGGATCCCAAAAAAAGTAATGTCTTTCACTTCAAACCAAAGGAGATTCCTAACATCTTCGTCTAATAAGTTTAAAATTGGTATATTTGTTTGAAGTTCTTCACAGAAATACTGAATCCAGGAAAGCAGCGTCTGATCGTTACTGTGGGTATTGGTTTTGTCTTCATTATTGCTGTTTGCTAGTGGTACTGTCTTTTCAATTGTTGAATTAACACAGTCCAAAAGTTGTTGTCGTAGCTCTGTTATCTTCCTTTCAGCCATGTCTTGGACGAATGACTTACTACCATTCTTTTCCTGGACACACACTTCTGCGATTTTATGCAGTGACCATTCTTCTAAGAACTTTTCTAACTCGAAAATAAATTTGTAGTAGGAACTAAACTCTTCTTTTTGCGCCATGTCTTCAAGCACATATCCAAACATCGCAAACTTACTGCTAAAGTAAGAACATACTTCCCTCACTGCTTTATAAATAGCAGGCCCCAAGTAATTATGCAACAGTTCTTCGACTCTCTCCTTCAGAACAGTGGTCAAACTTTCCAAGGCTCTTTGGTCTAGAAAACTGTCAGAACATAGCGCTTGAAAGTCCATCTTGAGATTTTCTTTTTCCTTGGAGAGAAGTTCTTTTAGGGAGTATTTTAAATTGTAATCATGTCTTGCCTTGAGTATAATAGGAACAGCTTTTTCGCATACTTCAATGATAGCTTTCTCTTTATCTTCTTGAGTCAAAGTAGTTCCTTTGTACCTGCTGTTTAGTTGATCAATTGTCGTATCTATTAACTTTTGAATTATTCCTGCGTCAAATGCAAGATCTTTTTCAATGTCTGTATGTAGTTGATGTATTGAGTGAATGATTATTTTCTGAACTACCTCCACCTGTTTGCCGTAGACTATCTTCGTGGCTGTTCTTAAAATTCTACCTTTCCAAACACCAAGCTTCCTTTTAACAACATTTGAAAGGTCCTTTTTGTCCTGTTGACGAATGAGATATAAGTCAAACTCCTTCCGCACGTCTTCTTCGGATATCGGCTTTGTCGGATACCGTCGACATATATCATTAATCCATTCCTCCCAAAGTTCCTCAAATTTGTCATCTATTTCTTCTTTAGATATGGCCTTGTCAATTGATGCAGCATGGGAGTGTTCCTTCCGCAACTCGACGGCTTGCGTTCTTGCTTTCTCACGAAGTTGGTTTTTGCATTTAGGGAGGAGAACTGTAATGTCCTTAAGCTGTGCGATACTATCTGCAGTTCTTTCCAATGTTTCCCTTGCATCTTGGATGAAATTTCTTTGAGTGAGGTCTAAGTCTTGCAGGAACTCCTCTTCAAATTTATGAAGCTGATCGTCGTCGTCCGTTATGTTATCTTTCAAGTAAGAAAGAATTAGGTCTTGTATTTTTTCACTTTCATCTCTAACAACTACATCAATTTCTTTCCTCATTTCAACTTTCGTGTCATCCAGTTGATTTTGTGGAACATTTTTCAGACGCTGGCCTGCATTTGATTCCCATTCCATTACTGTTTGTCTCATTCCGCCTATCCATCTCCCGTAGACGTGTTGAAAAGTTTTATATCGTAATGCAATGACGCAATTTTGAAAACTAAATATAAAATTTTCTTCCTTCACGGCGTCCCAAACTTTTGCCGTCCTTTCTGCAAACTGATGAAAAGTCCTACTGCACTGCTTCAGATCATCAATAATGACTTTTCTTAGTTGCATTATCATTTCACTATACCTGTGATTCGGTGGAGCCATCGACCCTTGCCACAAGCTCGGTATATACTGAACATCTTCATCACGTTTTAGATTAAATACGTCTGAAAACCGGGTATACGAATTTCCACATCCTTCCTCTTTGGCCGCTGCTGCGATGGCTTCATCTAAGCTTGACAGAATAGCCTGAGTGCATGTCTCATTTTTATCGACTGCGGCTAAGTCTGAGACAAACTGTTGGATGATACGACATGACGACTTTATGCGGACTTCCTTCATTCGAATAAATGCATGTGCAGCTATCTGCAAGACGTCTGTCATATCTTTTCCAACTGTTTGTCCAGCAATATTAACTACTGTTAAATCTGCCAAGCACAGAGCGAAAGTTGCCAATTCATTGTCATGTCTGTAATCGTCACGAAACGATCTTTCTGGGGCCTTTAAGCCTTCGGTGTCTATGACGATAACGTAATCGCACCCTGTTTCTTTGCTAAGATCTTCGTGGACTTTAAGGAGTTGGATGAATACCCCTCTGGTACAGCGACCAGCGCTTACAGCAAAACGAACACCAAACATGCTATTAAGAAGTGTCGACTTTCCACTGCTCTGTATTCCTAATACCGATATAGCACAAACCATTGCATTTCCAAGCTTTTCCTTCACTGATATAAACACAGCTTGAACCCATTTGATGGGAACTCTTCCAACATCACCATCGAGAATTTCTAAAGGATTGCCATCTATAAGAAGTTGTGCTGCGATATCAGGAAGCGCACCGGCATTAATTTTCTGATCCACATCGGTGTCGACTTCTCCTTTCAGTTCTTCGTAGGCTTCGAAAAGCTGTCCAAGTTCTCGAATGTAATGTTCAACCCCTAAGGACCAAGAATCTATTTGGTTAGTAATTTCCTGTGCTTGCTCCAGCAAATTTCTATCTTCATCATTTAACCTGCTGAGTTGAACTTCGTCATCTCTAGACATTTCAGTATTGTCCTTCAGTTTGCTTTTCTTAGCATTTATATCTCTGCTTTTGTTCTGGATATTTCTAAGCTCTTTTCGTAAAGGTCCAAGTTTGTCCTGAGACAAATTGTTAAGAAAGAAGTTAAGCCACGCTACAAAGTATTTGCTAGTATCATCAGTTAGTTTTAAGGCATCAACAAAAATGACTATATCATCTGCTGGCTCTGTCGTTCGTTGCTGCGCTCTGATATTAGACATTTCCTGTTTGAGATAATCATGGCAATGTTCTATTGACTCAAAACGTTGATGGCCATAGCCTTTGCTCCACATTTTGTCGTAGTTGGCCCAATCCTTCCACAGTTTTCCTTGTAGGGGCAAGTGTGTCACTTTGTAGGTTTCTGGTGATTGAGATATTTCTTCTTTAATTTTATGAGCCAAAGCTTTACCTTCAATACAATGCTTACTTTTCTCGTCAACTTTAATACGTAAGTCATCGCACAGAGTTGTAAGAGACTCTAAGGATCTGAATTTCGGGGATTCAGAAGAGGTTTCAGACCTTTCCTGTGGCCACAATATCTTGTTCAGTTCTTGACAGATGCATGCGCCAATATCAGTTAAATGACTCCTGCTACGAATTACTGTTATGTTATCTTGACGCTTTATGGTTCCTGCTCTTTTTTGGTCATTTGTTATGATGCATACTAAATACTTGGCCATATCCGCCAATACGTTTAGGATGTGACTTTTACGCTTAGTGTACTTCTTTCTTTCTACCAACACTACAACGACGTCTGACGCTTTGCATACAAACTCCTCCTGTACGGGAAATTTCATCCCATCACCTCTAAGGTTGAAGAATGTTATCGCATCTCGTAATGCCTTTATATCGTTTTCATCACATGTGCCCTCCGGCAGAGACCATGCTACTTCAAGGGATCCTTTAGAGTAAGTCGCACATGGAGGTTCTTCCTCTGTATCAACGAAGAAAGAGTGGTCGTTATTCCCCTGCAGTTTTCCCATGATCTTGTTAAGCAATTTTGACTTTGAAAAGGCAATATCGTCCACGCGAAGAAAGGAAACTATTGGTATCGGATGTGAAACAACTGATCTCTCCAAGGGGGTTTCACATCCAATTTTTGATTTCCATGTCTTGTAAATTTTTCGAAGTCCCCAAAGTTGAAATTCTAGTTTCCCTTTGTTGACAATGCCAGGAAGTAAAATCGGCACAGCCAGTCTACATTCAACCATTTTCCATAGTAGTTCCTGTCTTAAAAAAGGATCACAACAGTGCAATATAGCAAAGGTAACATCCATCGCGCTAATAATTGTGTTGTAGGATTGAAGGCCATTGCGCCCATCACCCTCGTCCCCAGAGAAGTCGCTTTTAGAAGTATCAGAATCACTGCCCTCTAGCGTTGAATCTGTAGGTTGTGTTTTTATACATTTACGACCACGATAATCCAACGAGAATAGTGATCGCACAAATTTCCACAGAACATCGTTAGGATCACCACATTCTTGGACATCTTTTCTTAGAAGTGTAGCTTCAGAAAGACTGTGTATCTCTCTATTAAGATGCAGTCTCTCCAATATCTGTAAGGTGTTCCTTTCTTTTTTAATTTCGTCATCACTTGCCGTCTTGTAGTCATCACTTTCTACATCGGATCCAGTCTTAGCCTCTTTCGAGACTTTTTGGCCTTTTAAGGCTTGTTCATAATTTGGATTTGATCCTTCATACTTTCGAGACCAGGCGTCTTTCAGCAAGCTGCAGAGTGACTCACACATCTCACCAAATATTTCAACGTTTTCAGCTACAATATTCCACACTGGTTGTAGGTTTTCCAAAGATACAGCTCCTGATATTAAGAGACTACTGGTAGTCAAGCTTTCCTTCCACTGATCAAAGTCAGATGGGTTTTTGTCTCCTCCAAAGAGATGGACTTGTCTACTTATCTCAACAATTCGATCTTCTCCGCCTTCCGCTGTAATCGGTATGAAGTGAGCATCTCCTCCTGCGGAACGAATATCAACCTCATGTGGCTTCATAGCTTTAAACTTATCTTCGAGATGTTGCCATAAATCCTCTCGGTTAAGGTCCTGACAATCTGAGCAAGTCACTTTTTCCACAGAACGCCCACCAATAGAAAAAGGCCCAAGAGAAACATGGGACCCAAATTCACTGAAAAAGGTAAAAACATCATCTTGAATATCACTACCTAGAACCTAGCCGAGTACATATTTTCTGAAGAGAGTCTCTAGCATCTTCTGATAACTCTAAACAGGAGAATTCTCCCATTTCAACGTGTCTTTCAAGGAACCAAGAATGTTTCACCTTTGACATGTATGTGGTTTCCTTCCATTCCTTATCACTTCTATTTAGTTCCGTAGTTGTTACTCCTGGGAGGTCATGATACCCTTGGGCACAAAGTGAAAGGAAAATGTCCTCACTTTGTTTGTCAAAAAAATTCCGTGTTTCGGAACGGAATTTTTCGTCATCAGGCTTTGGAACGTCTTGCACTATAATGATCGCAAGTTTTCCTCTTGGTTTGACGAAGCCTTTGTCATTATGTGATGAGAGGAGTATGCCTCTTAAAGGCAACCGACTTACTGGTGTACTTGGTTTCTGATTAGACTCAGAAGAATGATCTTCCATTTTGCGAAGCTTTCTTAGAATTAATTAAATTGAATACTTCACCTCACTGTTGATTTATTAGTTCACAATATTTACCTGATGTTGGCTTATGTTTATAATCACGTCAAAATTATTGAAATGGTTGGTATCGAAAGTCGATTTCTGTTCTTCTTGCAACGTTCCTCACACGGCCAAAAAATCTAGCATTCTCTGTATCATAGAGGATTCTTTGAAATTCCAGTTATCTGCAAAGAAATCATTGCGAATGTCTTGTTAGTAAATTGATAGTAGCAGGCGCCACGTGAGAGCAGGTAGCCATGCCCCCTATCGGGGAAGGTTGGCCCCGTCGGGGAAGTTTTCCAAGTTCGTAGCTACAATGGGTAAATTAACGTATGTATTCTTCGACGGCAACCAGTCGTCCAGAATATTAAATTGATATTGCTGTATGTAACTTCCAACGTTTTCAAAAAGTTCTCCAATAAAAAAGCCAAAAATTTTGCGGGACTTCGGGTTTGCTGCCACCTTCTCGTCGGGGAGCTTGGCCACCATTGGTCAATTCCTGAGGCCACCCCTGCATATTAGTATGCTGTAGCGGCAGATGTTTTCGGTGCTTTTACATTGAATATAGGTAGAAGTTCTGTGCCCTACGTTCTTAAATGAATTACCGTGGGTCACATGTGGCTCGAAAAGTGTTCCTATCCGGAGGGCCATTATTCGTTACCATTATGTTTGGAGGTCCATAAGAATTTAACAGTTGCCGTATAAGATGAAGAAGTAAAACATAACCAAAATGTCTTTTATGCCTGATTGTCATGAAGCACTTCGCCCGCAGCTATCGTTGTTATTCATCTCTCTATTACTTCCAGCCTCGGCGAAATCCCAAGGGGGTGGGGCAGTTCACGAAAGCCTCCAGTAGCGTACTTAGGATGGTTAGCACCCAGGTGTATCCTTTCTCTGTCACCCAGTGCCAACATAAGGGGAGTGGGATCTAATAGGAGAAGGCTAAATGGAGGACGTGACATTTATGTAATGTCACTTATGAGCAAATTTGAGCTGTCTTTTGAGTTTGAAACAAGAGCCCAATGGGCACTGTGGTTCCTTGCTGAATGTTATGAAACTGAGCAGACTACTGAATGAACCAGTATTTCTGTAGATGCACAAAACCTGCTCTGTAAACAATGCACATCTTGTGTTAACAAACACATTCAAGCATAAATAAATTGCTCTGAAGAAATACACAGGCACTTCAAGAGATATCAACACAGACAGTATACAGTTACAATTCAATTTTTTC
>WURT03260890.1:0-13844 GCA_009936505.3 Holothuria glaberrima | reverse complement strand
ACCATCTCTTACTGTTCAGACCGCCCCTGTTATTCTCACCAGTAGCAAAATGAATGAGCAAACACTGTCCAGCTGTGGTAAAATATGTGGTTATGTCACAACACATCCTGTTTGGGCAGTCATTGCCAACAAATTTATATCTGGCATTCAAATTAGACATTAAATATGGCCAGTTGCCTTTCAGAATTCTTGGTAACCCTATGCATTGCTGTTGGCATCATTATTGCCAAAGAATGTGGTACATTCCTGTCAGATACACCTATCAGTCTATTCTGCTCCTCCTTAGTTTCCATTTCCATATGACTTCATTTCCATGGGAGAAAGGTGGGGGGGACAGAAATCTAGGAAGCCCCTTATCAGGGAATATTGGTGTTTTAAGGGAAAATACAGTCCCCCCCCCCCCAATTTGAAGCAGTGCACCCCGGCACACTGTTTCAGGAATGGCCTCTTTCAATCATGTGACAATATTTTTGCTACTTATTCCCTGAATTTATGCAGAATAACTCATTGGTTTACCCTCAATATTCAATGATTTGACACAGGAACATTATAAAGATACTCGTGAGAGAAATAAGAGGGGATCTGTAAGATTTACAGAATTTTTGAAAATAAACTTGGGGGGGACTGCCATCTCCCTTTAAAGGGAAACTTTAATATTTGGAAGGAAGTATGTGACCAAGAGAACATGAAAAAATTGGGGAAATTTCACTTGCTTTTGTGGAAATGAACACTTTTTCCAGCTTAGCTCAGAGTCTCTTGAAAAGAGAAATCTTGTGGGGTCACTAACCGTTTGGTGTTTAGATTAATTGAAAGTCCAGTTTGGTTTGTTCCCACGTTTCAGTCGAGTTCTTGTTTCACTTTGAGTAAAAGTATTTGAGGCACACCTACTAAGCATGACATGCACAGTAGAAGCAATGTATTTATTTTTCATTTGTAGCAGTATACATGATTTTTAGTTGCTGATGAGAATGCAGGCTAATGTCCTGGGAGAAGTAGATAGCATTGATGGGTCCTCCAAAAGTTTTTAATTTATATTTATTTTTTTTTTTATATTTCTGATAGGCTGAATAATGATTATATTCTACAGATATACATATGTATGTTGTTATTATGGAGTGTTTGCATTGAGTAGTTAAAGACAGTTAATTGAGCTGAAACTGAGTCTAATGTGGAGTGCAGAACATGAAAAGAAATTTTGGATATCAGCAGCTCCAGATATGTGATTGCAGCTTGCCTTACAGCAGGGGTGGATGCCAAAGTCACTTCAGGGGCCAAAAATGTTGTGGGATTAATGCAGGGGGCTGCAGATACAGATTTGAAGGAAGGCAAAACCTGTGCAGTTATGTTTGTCTGCATATTCAGGTGTTGATTCAGGCCTTGAAGAGAATTTGCTTTACAATGCTAAGCAAACACAAATGTGGAAGAAGCCTGGTTAGCTTATGCATTGCAACTTTGCATTAGGTGACTAACCAACTCAACAATGAAGATCAATTGTCATTACTTTTGAATGGCCAGTGCAGGTTGGAAAACTGTAGATTGCTTATGGAGGAAAGCCCTCCTTTCTTTGACGTGGGGGCGGATCAAACCCCAAATTTCCCAGCTGCTAAGCATCATTGCTTCATATGCTGCTGCTTTGATCCACTTGGCCACAGCCCTTGCATGTGTACATACGTATGTGTTTGTATGTTAGTAACTTTCGTCAGACCACCATCTCAATATTAGTATCATTTAGGGGTGTGACATTTGGTATGTGGATGACCCATACTGATTAAATAAAAGTCTATTGATTTTGATGGTGAAAGGGTCACTGGGGGCCTCTAGAGGTCAAATTGTAAAAACCTTGTGACCATGTTATAAGAAGGATTTATGATGGATCATGTACTTGGCATGTAGATAGCCTGCATTGAGGACAAGACCTCTGCAATTTTTTTTTCTTTTTGTAGAGGTTAGTTTGGTTCAAGAGAACACTATAAACCTTGTGAGCATGATATCTTTAAAAAAGATGTTTTCAAAAATTGCATGATTCACAAGTGGCATATTGAATTGCAGACCTCTGTAATTTTTTTTTTTTTGAAGGGGGGCAGAAGTCATTTGGGGTCAGCAGATATCAAACTGAAAACTTTTGTGCATGATATTAGGAAGAGATTTCTTGAGTAGTCTCATAAATGGCCTGTGGATACCCCGTAATTAGCATAACAAGCTTATTGGTTTTTGTGATTGTAACAGTTCCTTTTTGATAATCTGGGGATAGTCAGTGAAAACCATGTGAAGACAATATCTCTAGGAGGGAAACTGCCATGAATCTATTGCTTAGCTTGTGGTTACTGTAGTGATGGGAAGAAACTTCCTTTCGGTGGTGTTGAAAGGTTATTTGAAGTCTCCAGTTGTAGAACTTAACGAATTTGCTTAACTTCTTGCATCAGACAATTTATGCTACGTAATCAAAATCCTGAAATCATTTAATATACACTTTGCATTTTGGTCCTAATGTAGTAACTTGGAGTGTAGTATTTATGAGATGATTGGACATATTACAGTTTGTATGTTTGGAATTAAATGAACTGTTTGGAGAGATACTGCAAAAGGGATTTTAAACACTTATTTCACCATTCATAGGGGTTGCAGAATATCTTGACAGACTTGCCAAAAATTTCCTCAGGGCAACCTACTCTTTGCTGCTCTTTGTTACTAGAGGGATACAGAGCAGTTTTCCTTTTTGGTATTGTTTGAAGGGTGTCTTCCTTATAAATAATTATTTTGATCTCTTGTTTCTTGTCATATTTATTTTTATCTTTTTTTTTGTCTCAAAATTTAGCGTTTAACTAGTCCTTGCTGTCAACCTGATGAAGTGACAGGGAACTTGTGTCAGAAGATGTGTTTCTATGACACCAACCAGGTAGACCGAGGAAGATACAGTCCTGTGAAGAAGCCTGTTTGAACCAGAAGAAGACATAGTGTGTGACGGTCATGGAATGTTTGACAGCACTAATAATTCAGTAGCTGAACCATTAAACCAAGAAAAAGCATTGTCATGGCAGGTCTAACATGAAGAGCTTCTGTATATCCTCCTTCTAGGATATAACTAGAGGGGAGGGAACACCAAGTGTATTTAATTGTAGCAAGTGTCAGTTCCCCTCAGTTCAACTCACATGCTTACAGAACGGAAACAGAAAGCTAGAGATTTCTGCGTTTAAAAAAAAAAGATTCAAGCACCCTGTTTGCTTGTTGTTGCATTGTATAAACAATCAAGAAGTGACTTTTGTTGCAACAGCTATTATTGAATTAGTTTATTTCGTGACAATGAGGATTACTCTGGAAAAGTTACAATTTATTAGAAATGTGAAACAGAAATTGTTAAGGATACATTTTTTTATTTCAGTTATGTCACTGACCCAAAATTGTGTTAAGAGGAAGTATGCAATATTAAAAGGAAACGAAATATTGATTAGAGGGAGGAGATTTATTTTCACAGATTCATTTCATAGTTTCCTTAACATAATTTTGCAGATGTATTGATGAAACATTTGCTGTGTTGAATGTCTTCAAAACCTTTGCCCATTTTGTACCAGCTGTGGTTGGAGATTCATACTACTCATATCCACCTAGGAATCGAAACATTGATCTGATCGGAGCAATATGCATGTAGAATAAGGTTGGCTCACTGTACAAGGGAGGTATATCTTAAAAGAGCTTTTCTTCTGTGTGCATTTTTTTTTTTCGTGCTTCGTTAATGTCTCCTGTTTGAAGTGGGATGTGTTATTGCCAAACTTTTGGGCCCTTTAATCAACTTTTTTGAAGGCTCATTCCAAAGTAAACCAAACTAAGCAGAAAACATAACGACAAATAGTTTGTGTATGGTGGAGGGGGATTATGAGGATAAGGGGCAGGGGGAGTTGGGATGATTGCACAAGTATTGCAAAACATGTTGGCACAAAATGTGGGTCATTTAATAGTTTGAGGATTACTTTTGTACAGTAGAATATATTTAGTTTGATGAAACTCTGGTGCCCCCCCCCCCCTTGTTACATAAATTGTGAAGCATTTACATTGTATAACAGTTACTGGTATAAAAGTTACTATAAACAACATACTCAGCATAGTTATATGACTTTTGCAAGATAATTTGATAATTTACCAACAATGAGGGCATTCATGCTTGACTGGTTTTAAGCCTTGAAATGTACCACCATGCCTTATTTTTGAAGCTTTAAAACCATTTGCAGTCCCCCCCCCCTTGAATAATTTCTTGCATAATATGTGTAGGTTACTCCAGTGTGGAAAAAAATGACAATGTCACTTAACTACTAACAGTGCTACACAGGTCACATAAATTCATTTGTCAGTAGTCAGCAAATAAAAGTTCTGTATTCCAGGCTTACAATGAGTGCTCACAAAGTGAGTACTCACACTTTGCCTGTTCTCATACTTGCGAGATCTTGTACTCACTGGTACTCAGTGAATGCTCGGTGGTACTCTCATTTTGAGAGTCATGTGTTGCTGCCAGTGCAAAATGTTGTACCAGTACTCATGAAAGAAGCATTGTACTGGTACTCACAGCCAGTGAAAATATGTCTGTATTTGTACTCATGACACTGTACTCACACTATATTTGTGGCATGTGCCAACCACTTCATTTTCATTGTGTAAATGGCATTTTGCTGTCTCTAATACTGGACACAATTGAGGGCGCTATTCAACTCTGAGAGAAAGCCAACTCCAGAAAATGAACAAGTTCAGAAGAGCTTTCCAAGTTTTATGCTCAAATTGAGAAAATCTGTTGTCATCATGATGGCAGTTTAAAAAAGTTGACATTTTCAATAGAATTGTATCCTTTTTGGAGAGTGTATGTTCAGTGTCATGTCTGAGATATTCCTACTACAAAATATGAATGATGAGCCGCTTGAATTTTTGTAACTCTCCAAAAGTGTCCAATGTAACAGCTAGTTATTATGTCTGTTCTTGATCTATGCAAAGCAATCGATAGAAATTGTTTAAGGTGTAACTTTTTTCAGTCGAATGGGTGTACATTAAATAATTTGATTGACAATACCAGCATTTGAAGTTACTAAGTGACCAAAAAAGAAAGGAAAATAAAGAGTAAAAACAAGAATGCAATGTTGTCATCTCCTGTTAAGTAGATTTCATTTAACTTTTTTGAACTTAAATAAGGTCACTAGTAATTGTGGTCTGCCTGAAAGACAAAATAAGTGTGTAAGGATTTTAGTTGCATTCTGTATTAGAGATGTCACTGAAATGGGTAATGGAATATCATATATTTGTTACAAGTATTTTCTATTTTATAGTTCCTGAATTTCAGAATTTGCATAATTATTAATGAACCATTTGTATATTGTTGACCTTCTAGAGTTATTCGTTTACCTCATCTTTTATTTCGTTATCATGTTAACCAAGATAGTATTCTATGTTTTTGTTTGATTGCCCTAGTATGTGCAATTATCAGTACATGTGGACTGGGTTAGCAGGTGCAAGTACAAACAAGGGAAGGCAGGGGGTAGGGGAGGGGGTGGGGGAGAGGGACTGTTGTCAAATGAGATGGGGGAGGAACTCAGGCAGGGAGAGGAGGCATGGAGAAAGCATTAGGGACTGTCAGGGAGTGACAAGGTAGAACAATTCTACTTTCAAATGATGTTATAACTGGCCTGGGACTTTCAAGTGAGTGTTTCATGCAGTCATTAAACAACTTGTTTCCTTAATAAGAATTTGGGCTTCTGGGAATCTTCGGCAAGCCATTTTAGTGCATGTTGAGGCTGTAAATGGCCCAATGGCTGCCACTCCAAACATGTGTTTTCTCACACTATTCTGAAAGATCCCAGTGCTGTTTAGCTTATAAAGATTGGATCTAATAGGATTATTTTGGTGGTAGTTTGTTTCAAAGTTAAGGTGGTTGGAAACTAAATGATTATTACCTAGTCCAATTGGGAGTTTATTCATGTGTAACTTATAACTAACTCTTACTTAAGATGCCAAAAGTGACGAAATTAAGGTAGGCTTGCTTTGGTGTGCATGTTTTTTTAAGGGCAAAGTGGAATCAACATAATTATTGTTTGGTTTTGCACCTAGATGAGTGAAATTGTACAAACTGGCCTTCCAAAGTGTCTGTGCCATCTGGGGGTTCCATCCTTCAATCTCAGAGAAGTATAGGTATGTGAAAAATGTTTTGGACCTGCAGGCTAGGTGCCCCTTAAATTGGATCCAAAATGCTGTGCCTTGGCTCCCATCAAAAACATCTGACAACACTATTGTTAAAAGAGTGGTACAGAATCCCAGGACACCTGGCTCCAGCAAGGGAAACACTATAGTTTTCAGAAATTCATCAGATTTACAGAAAACTTTCATATAAATCAGGTTGTGATTGGCCCAACACCACAGCACACAGCAGTAGTGGAGATTTGTGTGAAAAATTGGGGGTGTAATAATGGACCCTTGAAGCAGAACCTACAGTGTGAAAAAGGTCAATGAGAGCATTTCCAAAAAAATGGGGGGGGGGGGCACATATATCCTCCCTTGGATTCCTACCTGTACACCACAGTAAAAATGCATTTGGCTAAAAATGTGCCATTCATTAAGATGTGGTAAGTCTTTTTCATAGGTATCTTTTTGATATATCCCATGCAGTTGCTTCATATGCTAGTCAAGGATTCATTAATCTTGTACCTCTTTTAGGGGGTGGGGTTGTCAGAATGACTACTTGTTCCCTTCTTGTAACAATTAGAACTAGTGCAGTTGTCATTTTATTCATTGAATGATAAAGGTAGTTATCAGGAAAAAAAAGTGTTGGATGCTCTTACCATACCATTTGGCAGGGAAGGCAATACCTAAAAGAAAATCCTGAAAAAGAGTACAAATATTTGGTTGCAAACCCTGGTTCTTTATTACTTGCAGGAAGGTAAGTTATTGGAAAAGATTTTGGTCTGAAAAGATGCTTCAATAATATTTAAGCCTCTGTTGCCTGTTTTGCTTTCTCTACAAAATTTGTTGTATATTAGTTTCTGTCCTCAAACTGAGCATTACTGTGGGACAAGTAGTATATAGCCTTGATTGGTCAAACTGTTTTTCTGCCAGAAATGAGTGTTTTTGTACATTTGTAGGACTGGAAGGACAGCTGTCCCAATGTGTTTTAGTATGTTCTTGAAAGTTTTTTGTATTAAGGACATCTAGTATCTTCCCAGATAGCCTGTGTTGTTTGAGCACCGTAACTGTCCTTTTCTAGAAATACAGTTTTTGGGGGGGAGGGGTGGAGAGGGAAGATGAGGGAGTTGATTTCAGGAATCTACTTCGCCCCTCGTTACCGATTTTTGGGAAATCTGCATTTTTCTTGGAAGGTATGACTGGCTCTCATGGTGACATTGTTTTATGAAATCAAGAGGCATGTAAAAGCCTTGGCATAAAGAATATTCATAAAAAATTTTCAACTCTTTCAGAGAAAATATTGACTTAAAAGTTGAAAAATGTTAGGGGACTTTGAAGAAGAACATGTTTTATAGTGCTGTTCTGATAGGTATTTCACCTAGATGTTTGAAACAGTGAAAAAATAATACCTTTTAGTACTTTTTGCTTGATTTATTTCAAATTGTTTTACTTTCTAAAAGGGAGGGGATACAATCACCTTGCTAGCCACTGATTTAAATAATGCTTGTAGTTTAAACTTTTTGTGTGCATTTTTATGTTTGTCTTTTTATGTTCTGGAAAATTTTGTGCACACAACAGGTCAACAAATTATTCAGAGGTCATTTGGGTTTTGGTTTCCAAGTAGCCAATGGGTTATACACTCACTAAGAAGGAGCATTATTCAGAATTGTTGACCTGTGATTATGGAAGTTCATTTTGTTGTTTTGGATGGTTTACATATTGACATGCTGTCCATGTTACATGCTTTTTTATGTATCAAGAAAATATTTTCTTCTGCTAGGTCCAAGGATGATGGACAAGTGAGATTTCATTTCTTACATTTTTCCTTTTGGGCTAATTTGTGTTTGTAGTAAGAAGTACAGATACAATGCTTATTTTTGAAGCATACATATCAAATCTTACACAGAAATGTGTCGTCCTTGCTGCATCCATAAGAATCGAAATCCAACACAGTATTGACAATCGACAAATATTGTATTAGTATAGTGAAATTGTACATGGAGAACGTTAATTTTTGTTCGGAGCAGTGGTAATGCAGTTTCATGTTGTAAGCTGAATTCCTGCCGTTACCGTGGGTGTCAGACGGACTTCAGCCTTTTGCTGGACGTATTAGTCTAGTGCTTTGTTTTCTGCATAATTACAGAGATTATAGTTGTAAACCTGTGACATCTCTTTGAGGTTTACAAAGTAAAATGAAAAATTAAAAAAAAATATGTTTGATTTGATTGCAGACTAATAAATACTATGTATTATGTACTAAGGTTTTGTTGGTGTGTACATGAACTTTCTACATTGTTTCCATAATTAAATTAATCTGAAAATAAACTTGTACAAATTATGATTTGGAGAGAAGAAAAAAAAATACAATGCATTCAGTTTCCTTTTTCTTTCAGCTGTATATCAATTTTTTTCAATATTTACAAGTAATAGATATTACAGCAGAAAATGCACTGGTTTGCTCAAGGTGTTCAAATGATCAAATATATACAATACAGCAATGGTATCTGCACATGAATACATCATGGTGTAAGAAACGTGAAGAAAAGAAAAGACAAAACCAGATTTGACTTGTTTGAAAGTTACAACCATTTCGGAAATTTCAGCCATATTAGAACAGTTTTACAATTCACTTTTGTAATATTGGGAGATTATAAATACATTTCATCCATGCAGATATTATAGCAATACTAAACAGTTGCTTCCGAACATTTCAAAATATGAAAATATCAAATAATGAGGACTAAATACTTAAATCAGTTAGACCAGGAAGCTGTTAGGAAGGGGACAACATAACGACCAAATCTGTCAGACAATAAAGTGATTTAATCCCATTTAAGTATCAGACTTTCATTGACAGGTTCCTTTGTTCCTTCTGTTTAGCCCTGTTGACTTCCCCCTTAATGATGATCTGCCCCTTTCACACCCAAGTAATCCTGAAACAATTGCCTTTGTAAAAACATGCTTTGATTGTTACTGACAAGGGTCCAAGCTTTAATCAAGAATTTTAGCTAAAAGAATGTACTTCCTTTGCATCCCTACAAAATCAATGTGTTGCCTGATTTAATAAGCATTGTAAAAGCACAAATTTCCTAATTACTCAAAGACATACTCAAAATTTAAGTTGTGCAGAAAGTCTGCAATGAACTTACGAAATGACATTTATTGCAGTCAATAATGACAGAAGTAAATTTCCTACACCAGTGTGACGACTGGGAACAAAAAGTTAACTGTTCAGTGTGGGGAGTTGACTTACTCATTGTCATTACAACAATGGGTCACTAAATCCTTGTTGGTCCTGGTAATTGTGAGAGACTTCAAGGAGAAAAGCAAGATTACCATCAGAAATAAACAATGCTTCAAGGTGTCTGTAGAACGTTGGGTCTCATTCCAACCACTCCACCACTGGACCAATTCTGAATATTACAACTGATGCTCTTCATTGAGAATTGCATAAAAGTGAAAAGTACATATGCCTCAAGTCCAGAATATATTAAGTACCACAAACAGTGCAGCCTGACATAATAACATTCCCAGCTTGTGCCTCTGAGATGTCTGGGAGGGGTAAGTCTGGTATCCATGGAGGGGGGGGGGAGGGGTGACAGTTACTTGTGGAACTTGTTAAGAAGCTGTGGAATGAGCACCAATTTTAGAGGAGGACTGGAGTATAGCCTCATTTTAGAATACTAATGCAGCAACCAACCAGGGAAGAATCTATATTTGGTGAAGTGGAAGCAAAAATGTTGGAATCACAACCATGCAACATCGATCAAGGCTACATAAACATTCGTAGGTAACCAAGCCTTATATTAAGCGAACACAGACCGACAGCCAAAACTGACAAAAAGTAGCTCTCGGTTGTATGATTTTCTAGCAGAACTGGGAGCAACTATTTCATGACCAGGAGTGGCCTTTAGCAATTCTTGATTTATACAAAGTGTGATACATTCAAACAACGAAGCTTTAGCGAGTGCTAAAAACAGAATATTGCTGACTCCCAGTTGTTTTATTTTTCAGCGGACCGGAAGCAAAACATAACGAACCGCGGGGTAAAAATCGCCCAGCGCCCGCTTGATATAAGCCTTGTAGGTAACCTTAAAGGTAAAACTCTGTCATCCCAATTTGGATAAGTGTAGCAGTTCCTGTTTCATGAATAGCCTATGAGAATCATGTGACAATGCATTTCTCAAAAATTGTGAAATTTTCAAGGGCTAGTCCTTGGTTTACCTTAAATATGAAATATTTTAAGTCCTGAAATATTATGAAAGATGCTTGGAAGAGAAATAAGAGGAAATTTGTGAGATTTAGCTATTGTTTCAAAATAAGTTTGGTGTGACTGCTTATGCCCTTTAAGTAATACATATATATATGAGCGCATGATTTTAGGGATAGCCTACCACTTAGATGTAAATATTTCAAAGGCAAGGCATGCTACAAATATGTATGTATATGTCTCTATCAAATATGAAACAATAAGTGATTTAAATAGCTTTGCCTGTTGCTGCATTAAGAGATTACAAAATGCACAAGTGATTCACCCCTTAGCAACCCAACTTGCCCTCAGAAAATTGTCAATGGAGCAGTGGGTAAATTCCTAAATGTTACAAAAATCCCCCCTCCCCTTCACCTGCTGTGGACCACAAAGTAGCCCTTGTAAACTCTTCCTTTTCTGGGGGGGGGGTAATTTTTTGCACCATGGCATTCAAGCCAAATAGTAAGTTACTTTCTTTTGAGAGAGGTTTTATGTTTGTATTACAATACAAGATGGATTAACACTGGTCAAATCCACCTGAAAAATACTTTCAAAGAGCAACAAAAGCTGTTCAACTGACCACTAGACAATCATCTACTGCAAAACATGCTCCTTTTGGTCAGTATTCAAACGTTTTGCTTAGTGACTACAATTTCAGCTGTGGCCACTTTTGGGGACCCTTCATTAGCAGACCCTTGGGTGTGGGATGATTAGTACAATTCTTTTCATTCTGATTTTCTTGGTTACCTTACAGAGGGTTGAAACTCCCAGTTCGAATAACAAGCTTAGTCATCAGGAATTTGGTCAAACAGAAAGACAGTTAACCAGAGAAAATATATCTCAATGAAGTATGAGAAAAACACCAAATGGTGTTTGAATTTGTTATAAAATAAAACAAAAATGTTCAAAATAATAGTCATATAGAATTATAATATTTTCTGTAAAAATGTTACAATTGGATGGAATACGATGGAAGATGCATTTTAGAGCCTTAGTAGGACGGACACTTGGCCAGCACATCATCAAGAACTGATTTTAGTAGCTGGAGTATGGACAGACGATTTCATCTCTTTTGCTGACTTGGCTATGTCTTCCTTGGTCTTGACCAATTGACGCTGCTCCCTCATTGATTCTGCACGAACAGCTTTGTATTTCCCTTGAATCTGTTAAGATAAATAAATAGCAACTGAGCTGCCATAATCTCCTCAAAGTTTTCATGTTTCAAATATTTACAATACCATCATGACTTTACAGCAGCCTTGGACACATGGGAGAATATGAAGTATTAACTCTACTACCTCTCAACTGGCAATATTCAATGAAACAGAACTTAATGAAGTCACTCACCATGACCTTTGACAAACCTAGGTGGCACCAAATTAAGAGAGTGTGTACAATGAATTGTGTCTAGTTGTGAGTTCAAGTACACACAGTTTTCACAAGTACAAAATTTGCATTAGCCAAATTTCAAACTGTGACAGGTATCTGCATATGTTGGACTAAAAATAAATTTACAGCACATCACTTCTAGAAAGTGATATACAAAACAGAATTCTTGTGTGGGCTCTACCATTTTGTCTTCCTGTCCTTAAATAAAATATGGTCACCATAGCCCCACATACTCATTTCGAAAATAATCACTCTTCTACTTTTTCATTGGTTTTAGTCATTTGTCCAGAAAATATAATCTTGACTACCATTTACAAATGCTATTTGAATTCATGTTACATGATTTGTATTAAGTTCCAAGATTTAGGGTAACATTCCAGGTTCTATAACTACAACCGTTAATGCTAATGAACACTCTAGGCAGACTTGTAGTAAGAGAACAATCAACTACCACACTTGTAGAGTGAGTTTAGTGTCATTAGTACAAGTAACACACTTATATAATAACAACACAATGTAAGGAGTACGAAGTCATGAAAATAGGTACCAGACTTGTTGTGTGAGTACATTGTCATGAGTATGAGTACCAGACTTGTAGTGAGAGTACAATGTCATGAGTATGAGTACCAGACTTGTAATGTGAGTACTGTCATGAGAATGAGTACCAGACTTGTAGTGTGAGTACAATGTCATGACTCTAAGTAAAAGGAGAGTCTCTGGCTGCCAATTCAAATACACACTCATTTTCAAGAGTTTGAGTACAAATTCATTCTCAAAAGTGCCAGGAAGATAAATGCCTCATTTTCAAAATGAGAGAAAGTTCATATTCATGACAAGTCTGGCTACAGTCCCCATCCCCAAACACACACTGTGCCCACGACTGACCTCTTTCAACAGGGCTGGTACCTCTGGATACTCCTTTCTCATTCTTTCTTTATCCTGTAAGATCTTGCCAAGGTTCTCTTCTGTCACCGTCACCCTGTTTTTAATCTCATCCAGTACCTCCTCTAACTTTTCAGCTTTTGTTTTATGGGGTGGCTTGGGCTGAAATTTGGTCTGGCGGAAAAAAAAGAGAGCACCATCTATCTCCATTTTACTAACTGAGTTGCAGAACAGCATTGGCATTAATACTTCAAGCACTTCAACTGGTTCATAAGTGCCAGCAAAATGACTCAAAAATTCTTTGACCCCAAATTCACAAAACAGTATTTTAAACATAATTATTTTGAAGCGGATCTTGTTGTGAACCGTTTCATTTCTACTGAGTTGAGAAAATAACATTGAACACTTTCACAATGGCTTAACTGTTATTTTGACTCGGTAAGCATAAACTACTTCTAAAGTTTCCTTTTGACAATTGTTGCTGTATTGTCATTTAAAATTTGCTTCATTAACCAATTTGCTTCATTAACTGGAAAGACAATACTTACCATCTTACTAACATTCCAGGTTTAATGTTACAGTTCCATAAAAAGGTATATGATGTACATAATAACCTTCCTTGTTGTAACCAGCTTAAAATTAAATAAGTGGTGATGAAAACTCTTGCATTTGAAGTTTTTTTCTTCCTTAATTCCAAAATTTGGTAAACATATGCCAGTGATCAAAACCATTTGTTTTCTCTTCTCAGGTCTTCAGTATTTATGGTTACAATACTAAGGCATTGCAATGCAGGCAAACCCTAATGGACTGGCTTATTTCAAACTCACATCAACTGACTTCCAACAAATGATCTTCACAAAAACATGTAAGTTTTACCTCTTTTAAATTTAGAAGGGAAAACAACTACCCTTAGATAAAACGCCATCTCATCTTTGCCCTAGCCATGAGTAAAACCCAACACCACTTCCTCATTATGAAAGCTCATTTCTTTGAATGCAGCTACCATTTCTCATTCACACATAGTATTTAAAGACAGATACTCATCATCCCAGACAGTTCCAATTCCCCCATCTAGGTTACTTCTAGCCCCTCCCACAACTGTCTTTAGCTTCTCCTTGTGCAGAAACTGACCTAGTTTATTGCCTAAGGCGATATCCTGGTGAACACACAAGGC
>WURT03260779.1:0-25797 GCA_009936505.3 Holothuria glaberrima | reverse complement strand
TCTTAAGTGAATTTTACATTAACAATAAGAAATCAAGGTAAGGGGAAAATGAAGTTCTCATTATAAGTTTATTTATTCGGCACACGATCATGATAGTAGTGGCAAAGATACGTAATATTACCTACAGTTTGTTACTAACGAATTTCTTTGTTATCTAAGAAGCAAGAAATTGTTTTTTCATGTGAAATCAATTTTTGAAATAAATGATGGCACAAAAAAGTATTACTTACAGTCTGACTTTTCCCACTATCATGCGTTACTATGCTTTTTACGAGGACATCACTCTCTAGGCCCGTGCCAGAAAAGGTACTGAAGGGGGTCGAGGTAGCTGCAAGGGATGGGGGATACACACTATTTAAAGGGGCCTAGGTGTACTAAGCGCAATATAGCATTGGTACTTTTATCTAGTGGTGAAAATTTTTCTATGGGTCTCCCCCTGCCCCCCTCATTCACCCAACAGATACATGAACGAAATTGGGTCCCTATTTGCTGACAGCTTATATCTTCATTGTGTAGATCACAGATACACTTTTTTTCATACCTTCATCTGCTAAAGCAGTATATCCTTGAATATATGTCAATCAATTGACGTTATATGTAACGGACGATATACAGCAGACGCGAAACACAGAATAGTTGGCGCTTTACAGCACGAAAACGGAATTTGACTCCAACAGATTGTTGTAAGTCAGACTAGTAAAACGATGTAGAACCATTCGTCTCCTATTTTATTAAATACTACAGCCAGGACTTTGTCTGGAGGTTGGTGGTGGTAGTGTGTGTGAGGGAGCATTCTAGCACCGTTCAATTGCGAAGCCAGGAGATGAGGCAACATTGCATTTTATTGGTTCTCTGGTCCAACTTGCCCCAGTCATTCCCTAGATCAGGAATGTAACCTGCTTCTGAGCGAATCCCAATTCCAGTGGCCACCGTTCATGGGCAATTCGGAGTCCAGTGCCCCCTCCCCCGATTTCAAAGCAATTCCTAGTGTCCCCAATTCCAGGCAAATTCCACAGTTTTACGTAAGACGTGCCTACAACCATCAGTAAATGACACACTAAAAAGTTTCTTTAAAGTTTCTCTATGGGATTACCCTTTAATTTTACAGTGTGATGAAAAGCTAAATTAATCCCTTTCCTTATCCTCCGTTGACTTATAACATAATGCGCTATTGGTGCAACCGCCCATCTGTGGGGAGCTCTGGCCTCCCCCTCCTCCCTTCTCGTCACCAAGTAACTTTTGCTATTTCTATCGTTTAATCGTTTGCGAAGTCGCGATAAGTCAATTAAAAAGCTAGGCCATTACAATAACAGTGACTAAGGATGCCCATTTCAATGATGTTTCTTTTCTCTCACAGAAACCTCCTTCTTTGAGTCAGATGCACTTTTTGAAAAGAAAATTGGGGCGGTACCAGTCTCTTCGAGTTCGCTCATTGAAATTTTTCATCAATCTTAATTTCTAAGCAATAAGTTAGACTTGTCTTAAACCAAAACCAAGTATCTTCTAGATGGATTAATAACTTCATCAGTTTTTGGCCAATTAGCTTAAAACAACAGACAAACTTTGAGGAAAATTTAGAAAAAGGAACGCTTAGTATTTTCAAGTCTTCCATTCAAAATTATTCCTCTGCTTCGGAAGCTTTTAAAAATCTTACTGGCTTCTGAAAGCTTAATTATCGTCTCGAGTGTTCTGCGATATACCTTCGCTCCATCCTCTTGGAGAAACGACGCCATTAACCGATTAGACCTTAATCTAATTAAACATAAAATCTAAGGGCACAAATAATATTTCTTAAACCGACCAATCAGGGGTCTTCTTTCACTCTCGAGACTGCTAACCTCATATTGACGAATCGAATTAAAGGTTAGTGACAATGACAGATTGTTTTTCGAGGTGCAAAGAAAAGTACTCGATGAGGAAAGTTAGACTCAAGAGACGGTTCGTTTTGTGGATGAACACTTAAATGAAAGGACCAATGACAAGCGGGAATAGAAAGCTTGATGAAGTCACAGAGTGTAACCACGGGATGCGGCATTTCTGACTTAGTCTCGGCAGCTTAACTGGTGATTTATCGCTCAGTGACATTGTTTTCTGTTTGCAAATTGTTTGTTAAGGTGCTTTCCGCCTACTGGGTACAAGCGTTCACCGATGGTGGTCGATGATACAACATATCTTGGTAAGAATGTTTGCATGTTCGACTTTGTTTACTGCTGATCTTACCTAAATTCTACTTTTAACACAGTCGTATTTCTCATTGTGAGTTTTGGCAAAGTAAAGTCGTTAGCTTTGTGTAAAACACGCATTTATCAGACTTTAACTAGGTAGCCGTATTCATGACGGCCACATTTGCCAAGTTAAGTGGCAAAAAGAGGCAACTCATTTGAATAACTGAAGTACGCACAGAACTCGGAATCTCAGTTCATGCAAGGCTATTTAAAATCGTGTGACGAAAGTTATGCTACCGAATTATTAAAGTTACTAGGGGAATAACTCCAAGGTCACGTACACTTAATGGGACATATTTATGTTGTGAATTTGTACATCAACGACGAAGGCGGATTTGAAAGATTTAGCTATTAAATGTTTCAATAAGCTAGGGTTACCCTGCGACCACTTGTTTCCTTTGAACTGCGCTATCGTTTTTCATTTGACAAAATGGTTCACTCCGTTTGGTTCAAAAGGCTCAATTTATGTATGCGAATGTATGTCACAATATTAACAGAAGATAAATTCATCACATCATATCTGCCTCTAAGAGCAAATGAGAGTAAAGGAAAGCCCTGTAGTATATTAAATTTATACATGTATTAAACTTGACAATATTTTTGGTACCAAAATTGTTATGTTCATGCAAAATAACTTCCTTTTGTTAATTTTATAATGTTTTTATTGAGATGTAAAATGAAAGGTACACGTGAGTGAAATATGAGGAGACTAAGATAATACTTCAAAATAAGAGTGGTAAACATCTTATACCTTGGAGGGGGACCCGGAGATGATGTATTCTCGTTTGCTTATGTAAGTAATGAGAAGTTCACTTGAACTGAGATAAAAAGGAACTTGTCAAGAAGAGTTTTTAAGAACTTAAAAATTAGAGTCATCCACAACATAACTAAGCGGCTTTCTTGGGAAATTCACGGAAAACCATTTTGCCTGTGAAAGATTGAATTCATCGAGAAGCTTATAAACAGGTACACTAAAGGGAGGAGATCTATTAGGTTATTAATAAATGAATGTTTCAAAAGCTTGCTATATAGTAAAAAGCGCGACATGCCGAAAAGAAAACATCGGAAAATTATAAAGAATGGCCGTCGTTGGGTACCCTGAAAGTGTCAAGAATAAAATTGGTTACACATATATGAAACTAGTACAGAAACTTAAAAATGATTTCTCTGCTAAGTTTTGCATAAGTAAATTCCTTCATTAATACATGAACAGTAAACTGCAGTCCTCTATTTTATCTGTTGTAGCTGAAAATTTTCAATGAACTGAACATCCCATACACAATTATGTACTTTATAGTTTATCTCGGTTGTCTAAAAAACTCTCTGTGTGTGCTGCAGCAAAGTAACTTTTGAAACGAAACGTTGAAACCCTTCCTTGTGCCAATTGTCTAAAGAAAGTAACATGTCTCGTCTTTCCAGTCTGAGGTAACTCAATTAATGGAGCCCTTCAGTTAGTAACTTACACACTGGCGTTTACACAAATGGTATGCACTGTAAAAGCTCTTGGTTCGACTTGACCCCGAAGTGGATCAGGAGGAAACTGACTAACATTATTGGGTCAAACAATGACACACATAAGGCTACATTGACCCAAACTGGGTTACATTTGACCCAAAATGTTGGTTCAGTCCCTAGTGACCTAAGTGTTTTAGAGTGTGGCTCTTGCACAATTCCAGTGGTATACATGTGGGTTTTTTTACAATATACACTGGGGTAGCCGCTATAGGGGTGGCTAAAATCATCCCTAATCACATGACAGCAAAACAAAAGTAAAAGGCAAACAACTAGGAAACATTTGGCCAATACAACTGCGGCACCGTATCGATGACAATAAACCTTCCATGCAGTTTACCTGCGTGAATGAGAGGTTTACTAACTTGCACTGTACTCTATAGTGAATACCGAAATACATGTAAACACAAATCAATACATTTGGTCAACCCCAATAAAAAATCCCGGCTAGACAATGACAAAATACCATATTGTCAATGTCTGAAAAACCAATAAAGATTATAAATTTAATGTCAAATCTGACTAAAAATTTATTAAAATGAAATGTATTAGTCAACTAACAAATAATAACCGTCAGCTTAATAATACTAAATTGAATATTTTACTTTTAGTAAAACATGATAAATTTGAGGTAAAATGTACATCAAACAATTCCTCCCCTGGAATCTATCTCACCCCATCAGTACCTTTGTCTGGCTATGGGCCAGCAAAAGAGGTCATGATAGCCCGCATTTGGAGGCCAGCGGAAACGGACCGATAGCAAAAGGATAGGCCGTAACCCTTCAGTGAGCTATTCCACGTATTTAATGAAATGTCACCAAGTCCTAAATATAGAACACGAATAAGAAGCAACATTTAGGTATTTGCGAATATTGATCAGGGGCATGTGAAATAACAACAAATCCCTACAGCCTTTTTTATTCATTGGCCAGGCGGAGTGGCCGGGGGCCAAGGGACCTTAAATTACACTTGCAAAGAATGTTCAGACTGCATTAAACGGTTCAGTTGAACCACTTCGCGCTTGACTTCTATCCGTAAATGGACAAAGTATCAGCCAACTTGCGTCTCACGTATTTTCCTGACTGTTTCACGCTATTTTGTTCAATAATATAATTGGTAAAAAATTGTTACCGCGCCGTTACCATGGTTAAAAGTGTTTGGAAATGCCTACATTGACATACAGTTGTTACTGTACTTGAACCCCCTACCCGGGCTCCTCTTGAAAAATCCTGGTTTCACCTCTGGATCCCTAGCTAAATGCATGCTCATTGATGCCTCATGCTGCAAGATACTCACAGTGTCGACACTAAACGAAGTGAATACTGGGAAGGTGTTTCGGGCTAGGCCGGATGAGGCGTCATCCCTGAAATGCCCCCCCCCCCCGAAGAAGAGTACCTGCACTGCAGAACTGAATTATAATAAGGCTCGTTCTATGCATTTACTCATAAAATATGTTGGTATACCAAAATGTCAAAAATAATAGTAATAAAACCTTTCCCGTGGGAGAGGGATGAAATGTCCTGTCAATGTAGCTTTGAATACGTATGGTGGATTGATATGTCACGGAACAATTTTATTATTGTACATTCCCTTGCATTCCCATTTTAGAAAGAAATAAAACTTTTCGAGCAAACATGCACGAGTGAGAAAGAGACAGAGGTGGTTAAGTGTGGTTAAGTGATTATTAAAGAAGTTGCATTTAACAATTCTCAATTCCCGAAATTAAAGATTTTCTCTTCGTTCCATTTGCTACGACTTCACAGATGTATCATTTCTTCATTAAAATGTACGATCGCGATCATTACTACACACAATACTGCGATATAAACTGATCACAGCAGTTGACATAACTCGCTGTAACGTACATAACTCATTCATAACAAAATGTAGTGGTTATCTTCAACTATTTCTTCATTGTACCGCACCGCTAGCATCTACATGACCATACCTGTACTCATATAATGGTTTAACAAGAACCGATCGGTATTTCCTCTGATTTCTTTCGTTTATAGTGTTTGCTTGAAAAACATTAGCATTTAAAACAGTCCTACAACTATGCAATACTCCCATCTTAGTGTCGAATCTGCAAATTGACGCTGCAAATATCGCCTATTATGCAGTAATCAGAAAGATAAATACTCGAGTTCTTAATCGGAAAATCACATTGAATCTAATCCTTTTATATTGCAAGTCTACAGTGTGTGGTGAAAGTTTGCAAGGCTCTAACACGGTCTTTGTCCATACACTAGACATTTAAAGAGACTGCTATGTATTAAATGGTGAAGACAGATGTGAGAATTGACTCTTCACATTCTTGCTTAAAGTCGACAAAACTTATGTCTTTCCCTACTACGCTTTATTTATGAGTTCACTTCGTGATGTTTTTTGACAGGTATCCCAGAAAATTCCAGTCAAGTAACAGGTATATGGAGTCAGGTTTTAACAGGTACCTAACAGAATCAGTTAGAACCAGTTAAAACTTGTTAAAATCCGACACCAATTACCCACCCGTTACATAACTGGAATTTTTCGCTGGGATGGGCCCTGTTGAACAAAGAGTAACGCTCGATCTTAAGTTTGATTTAAGCCTATAAGCCTACATGTTAAATCACACTTCACAACGAGCGTCAGTCATATGCGAAATTAATCTAAATCTGAATTTGTGAGTCTGAAAACGAATTCTGAAGAAAAATCAGAGAATGAAATGTATCCAAAGTGTCTCGTGAATACTATCGTATTGATTGGTAAACGTGAATCATCTTTTTTTCAGATTTATACTTCCTTCATAGTTTACAAAATGTTTTATAAGGCTTAAAAAAGTATTAAGGTCATAGGTCATACATTTCCAGACAATTATTTAGTAGATCTTTAGAGAGTATTTCTGAATTTCACGCCGAGTACCACTCAGTGCACCTTCTTCTCCCCATTCTGGTGGTCGGCGCGGCAGACCCCATACAAAACCGACATACAGATGAGTCAAAGGACATAAGAAGATATTTTCCGTCATTTTCAAAATTATGTCCCAAACAATTAACATTTGATCTTATGAAGCAATATTAACTAGCCATATCAGAACTTATTTTGTCATAAAATAAAGATGACAGCTGTATCCGAGTTCACTAAACCGATTCCGAGCCAATTTTGATTCTAGTGTCCGCAATTCCGGGTCAATTCCTAGTCCATTCATTTGACAATGTACCATATCATACAATGGTTTTCTATAGGCCTATCATTTTGCAAATACATTTAATAATTTTAGGGGTGAACTCCAGAGCCTGGTCCAGTATGTAAATTAGTGGACTGTGTGGGATCATTCAAGTATTAAACTGTGCAGCAGCAGCAATGTAGCCTTAAGTACCGTAACATTTTAGAAACTTTCATTAGTGTGAACTTGGCTGGAATCGGCTTTAAGTTCGCGTCCAGCAGCAGCTCATTCCGGGCCAATTCACGATTCCGGGACTTCTCATCCGAGGCCAGAATAAAATGGACTCGAGTCCGGAATCATGCCCGAGTCCGTACTCGCGCGTAATCATGCCCGAGTCCGTACTCGCGCGTTACGGCCCAGGTAAACTAACGATGGATAGTAAGAACATGGAAGTACTACCTCCGACTGTCCGAGGTAGTACTTCCATGGTAAGAACTATGAAAGTTATTTCGACTAATTCAATTTTCACAGAGCATAAATTCATCGAAATAAAATTAGGACAAATAGAAGTTGAATGAAACCATGGCCGTATGCAGAACATTTGAACGGGGGTGGGGGATAAGAGGCGAAGAAACTAAAGAAAAGCGCCACCGTCATTTGAAGTTAAGTTTATCGAGAACTTGCCAAGACGCTTCCTATATTGCTGGGAAGGGCATTTTCCGTGCTTCACAAGTTGCACGTAAACAATCTTGCTGCCCTTCTTAACAACCACAGTCCAAAGATTTCAAAAATCGATATAACACTATTTACGTGGAAAATTTCGGGGGGCACCGGGGCAACTACCCTACCCCTCACAGGCTGTGCACGACCTCATATGCCACGTGTGGTTCTTTTATGCACACATTAAGGTTGACAAAAGCTCCTGTTCCATTGTCCGTGGCGGGTATCTTTGTACATCCGTGATTCAGGTGAAATTTAATTGCAACAAACACGAGATTAGCCTAATTTTGGCAACAATTCTTAATTTATTGTGAATAAAATATCGTGTTTAGTAAAGTCTGATGAATATCTTGTAAAAGACTGGACATTTTCGCGGACACTTGTTTAATCGGGGACAAACTTATGTAATCAGGGACTCACCACGAAAATAACCAATGTCTTGTCACCTTAGCCTAGACTGTTTCTAATTGTTCATGTCGCTCATGCAACATAATCTGTTGCCATAATTCAAAAAATAGCATCTGCACAAATTGTGATCCATCGTCCAACCGCCAAACTCAAAATTTGTGAAAAATACGATATATGGCTTCCTTGTGCATTAAGTATATGTACAGTCCATAACGACGTTCACCCAGCAGCCCAGTGTGCTTACTTATATACCGGTACGTCGCTTCTTCAAATTCTCAGCAAACCCGATCGCGAGAAACCCGTTATATTATCAAGTCCACCTGTCTGTAAGTAGCCGTCACCGTAACGTCACGTGTACAGACGAAAAATCGAAAGATTTATTTGAGGAAATTTGACAATTTAAGGATTTCTGGACAGTCAGTGTTTACTTGACACTTTATCATCCAGCATCGTCCCTTAGTGTGTGAATCAGAGATATTAAACAGATAGAACGTCCATATGATTTGAGTAACAAAATAGAAAGATAGAAGAAAGAATTTGAAACAAAAACAAATATCGAAAATAAGGTCGGCTAGCTGACTTTGGAAAGAAGGGAAATTCAAGTGGATGGTAAAGCAGGACAGTGAAATGAAATTTTATTTTATTTTGTTTTTTATTTAAGTATTTAAGGGTGAAAAAGTCACCCAACCTTATTTTGGAATCATCGGCAAAATCTTTCAAAATCCTCTTATTTCCTTTACAATTATCTTACAGCTACATGATGTTTCCGAGCAAATATATTGAATATTCAACGTAAACGAAAAGTTATTGCGTATGGGTTTAACAATTCAGTAACAAAATGGCATTACAGGGCAGTAGCCTGCGGGGGAAGGGGGAACTGCCCCCTGAGATTTCCAAAACGAAAATAAAAATTGGCCTATCTTTATCTTGAGAAGAAAATGCTATAAAATACTGAAATTTTCACTGTCCAAATTATAATTTTAGGGCCCCTAAAACCTGGGAAACCGCATATAAGGGTTTCCTTCCTTCCCAAATTTTCCTGGGGAGGTCCCGGACCCCCGACGTGGATGCATTCTTAGGAGGGTTTCTTCTCCTTGCGGATCAACCATCTTTCTCCTACAATATACATAGATTGAATACACCAGCATATACGCTGCATGGCTGAAGAGATATGGCCTACGATTACATTTAATAATTAGCTAAACTGAAATGAGCTGGGTAAGGAAAATTTTAGTTTAAAGGGCATAAGCAGTCACCGGAAACTTATTTTGAGACAACAGCTAAATATCACAAATGTCCTGTTATTTCATTTCAAGTATCTTTCTTGATATATTATAACATAAGTATTGCATATTCAAGGTAACCAAGGAGTTAATCTATACGTGAATTTCAAAACTCAGTGACAAATACGTTGTAACATGATCCTCAAAAGCTATTCGTGAAATAGGAAACCCGGGTACACTCGTTCAAATCAGGGTAGGCTAAATGCTTTTTCCCATTAAATCAAATCAACTTTTGTTCGTGAAATCTGAGCTTGTTTTTAAATCTAAAAGTAAAGAATATTTAGATGCAACTTTAAAGGTCTAAAATGTGTCATCCCTCTCTCATCTGGGAGACATTTTGACCGAGCATTTTCTTGCAGGCCTGCACTACGGCTATGCGCCTACCGATGGTGGTTCTCCCAGTGGCGTACTAAGAGCGCTAGGAGGAAGCCCGCACCGCGTACCACCAGCCTTGCACAGATGCCATGTCATGGCCGAAAAATTCAAAGCATAATTAACATTTCACATCATATTATCAGTCCAAAGCTTTCCAATAATAACACTATTTTAGATCTCGGAGAGCTTAGAACAAGAAAAATTTCTCAAAGGGCACATGTGTCATTCCCCCCAATGAGGCAACATCCTTACACCGCTGAGCCTTCCAAAATTGAAATAAAATCACTTAATAATGAGGGTTCCTAAACATATAATCAATTCTACGTTTTAAGAAGCTTCACCAAAGATAGCACCATTTTGCATCCAAACTACCTCACAACGACAAAAATTTTTCAAAGAGTATAGAGTGTCATATTAAGAGTGCCGCCCCTCTTGACTTACGCCCAGACAAAGTAGGAAGAATATCACTAAAAAGACAATTTATAAATATATAATCAGTTCAAGGCTGTGCAAACGATAGCACAATTTTGTACCTTAGCCAAGCCTTACATCTACCCTCCCCTCAGCACCCTCAGGAGGGCACTCATGCACAGGTGAAAAGGAAAGGTGTCACGTTTCTGTAGGCACACCAATCCGCTAAGCAATTGTCATCAACTGCCCCCGAGAGATTGGCACAGGCTACGGCCCTACATTGTCACGTGATTTAGAAAAGCTGTAGACATGTATTACGATACCGGAGTATTCCAGATCTAATTGTGGTGACAGTGTGGCCAAGTTCAAGGGGAAATGAGCTATTTCAATTTGAGTTAGCATACCCAGGCACACTAAACCTGGAAGGGTTTGTGTTAATTACACAACAATTTTCATCAAAGTCAAAGTGTGTACATCGTCTTGGTACATTGCAGCACACGGTCTGACGGTAGACCCGAGTTTTATGGAACCAGGCGGGTTAGGACTAGCAGGGAGCTGGAAGACTTCCAGCTACTTGTAACTAGTTTGATCTCCTGTAATTACTTAAACCACAAAATTCGCGCCTGAGCTCGCCGTGTGTACATTCTACCCACAGATCGTATTGCAACAATGCACAAAACCAGTGTTTGCCTAAGCCAATAGCAAATAAGGAGGGGCAGGGGGCGAACCACCTAGAAAAATGTTCAACCCTTAGAAAATTCCAACATTCCGTTGCCTTAACACATTTCTACACATCTCGCCCCTCCCCCTCGAAAAAAATGTTTCGCCCCTTGTAAACCGTCTCTCTTCCTTGTAGTACCTTGTTTGACTACCGTATCTGTCTACGTATTACCAGGTCATTCATGGCTTATTAAATGTTTTGGTGAGGTGTAATCCAGTGTTATCCCCTGCTGCCCTGCATGTTGACAGTGGATCTATCTGCCCATATGCCGGTTAGAAACCACGATGACTTAGATACTTTCTTTGATAGAATAACAGCAATTGAACCTTTTTCATATTGGATTCAAAGCAATCATGTGGGTTAGGGTTTAAAAGTTGTTTTCAGAAGTTCAAGCTTGTCTGAAGAAGACCTAAGGTTATGTCCGCACATTAAAATATATCGTTAGGAGATGAACAACTCAGAATTATCGATGTACGGCCCTGATTCTAGATGATTCATACTTATCAGTTTACCTCCACGAAGATAACTTTGAAAATCCCACTTTACGCCTTAAAATGAAAGTAAATTCCCTATCTACTCAATCCCTTCTTTTGTAGCAGGAAAGCGTCCGTGTGTGGTTAGAAAACGCCTTCGACATATTTTACTGTCAAGGATGCGTTAATTTTCACACAGTTATATGTAAAATATTAAATTCTCCAACCCACGTGACCACTTGAGAATATAATCAGGCTTACTACTGGAGAGGATTCATCTTTTATGGAGTTGATCTATCTAATTTATTACTTCATTAGGGGTTACCTACTGGGAGGTAGTCTAAATGTTACCATTAAAGTCAACATGTTTCTACTACGGAAACATACCGACTAAGATGGAACATTGCCGCGTCTGTATCCTTGCAACTGCTTTAATTTCATCGTCTAGAGTATAATGACAGATATTTCGAGTCCGTCTTCTTCCGGTTTCTCGTTATCCCCGCTGAGAAGCGACTAGGGAACCATGAAGAGTATGAGAATGCCATCAAACTGAACACGAATAGATAACGCATCAACTATTAAAGGGGTGTATGAATGTAGGGAGAGATAGGTAGTGGGTTGTTGTAAGTTGCAATTTGTAGAAAACCTTCGTGGTAAGATATTACAAATTTGAAACTACTGCAGAGCGTGCATTTTGTCTTTGCATGACACCGGGAAAGCGAACACTTTTGTTGAATAATTTCACAAACACTGGATTGAGGAGCAACTATTTACAGGGACTGTATAGAAGGAATTTATCTAGCACCTCAGTATCGTACCGGCGGGTAAGGGAGGGGGGTCAGTGAGTAAAGGGGTGGAATGTGGGAACAGTAAAAGAGATCTTGAAGAAATTCATGCATTTCTTAACATTTGAAAATATGTTCTATACGGCAGTACGGTACCGTACGTCTATGATCAGTTGCCTAAGCATACATCAGTTGTTACTGTAACTCTTCTTCCAAGTACAAAGAAAAAATGAGAAGCTTTTTTCATGTGGGATCTTCAAACGAATGGGTCCGGATTAAACTTTTCTCTTCTTTTTTAGTTCATATTATGCAGACGCTCAAAAAGTATCATTGATTGTTCAGGCTTGAAAAGTAATAACGTTGATTTAGATCGCAATTTCCTTTCCTTTTTGCTTACTGTCTCGGACTTTTGCACAACGTTTAAAATTTCTTACTCGAAATTAGCGAAACTTAAACATGTTTGCGCCACAGCTGAGCTATCCACACAGAGCCTTTAGGGGTAATCCTCCTTTTTCAGTTCATAAATTTTTACAATAGTACTTCCAGACCCCCTCCCATACTCCAAGAGCCTACTTCAAGTTAAAAAATATACAAAAACGGTGATTGTGGAAAAATATCATCGTCATTAATTGTACTTTTTTGAAGAAGTTATACCTGGATCTTTGAACCTTTAACGTCCTTTTTGTACCCTTTCCATGGTAAAACAATAAAATAAAATAAAAAATAAAAAAAAATTAAAATGAACGATTCCTTCATTCCCTCCTTTCCTCGACTCAAGATCATCGTGACGGCCCGGCATGTGTGATTTACTTCCGTCTTATCAGTGGCTGCAAAGGCATTAAAATTATTAATTTAGCTGTGAGTCCAGCTAAAACTGTTTTTCTTCTTCACTATTAGAAATGGATGATATGTTCAATTTGATTTGCGTCATTTAAAAAAGTACTGAATTTTCGTTCCATTATTTCCCCTACTTGTAGCTAAAAATCAAGAATTTTTATTTGTTGGGGAGGGTGGGGATGGTCAATATTTGTACTTTCTGTATATTTCAAACAGTTTTTAATGCAGTTATAAGTGCTTGCCGGTGCCTGGAGATCTCACTAGTATAATTTACAATCTGAAGAAGTAGCGACTCATTTTGCGTTGTCACTGGACATATTGACACTACAAAACCTTATCTGTCTCATAAGGGAGTTGCAACAGAACTCACTGGTCTCATACTATGTTTATTTCAGATCACACTCCCTATCCGTCCTCGGTTAACCATCGACCCACATAGTCTTCGTATACTGCTGCCATAATCATCTCGAGGGATGGTCAAGTCTTCCAAAAATATTACTAAATTTTGCCCCTCAGTCTGCCAGGTGATACTACTGTGCGGTTTATGAACCAGATCGAGAGTACAGAAATTTTACCAACTTTATATCACTTTAAGCTGTTTCAGTGATTTTCTTGAATTTCTTCCTTCCAATATCATGTATTATTTTCTTAATTTTTAGGTCTCAAGTTCAGCGAGAAAGAATGACACTTGTAATAAGCCAGCAGTGACTTCCTCCAAGTGCACTCATCGACCGTTACTGCTAAACTTCCGTTTCTATACACTTCGATACCATGACAACCAACAAAATGGCGCCTTCAAAAAGTAAATAAACTTTCCTCTCGTAAAACGAAACAAATTAGCGGTGAATAACTGCACATGGAAATCATGACTTCTAGCCTTTGAGATTAAAGATGAATAAAAACTGGGATTTGAAAATTGGATTGAAGAGTCATAAAATAACTACAGGTCTCAATTTTTTTTCATTGAACAAACTAATGAAAAGTTGGAAGTTAACATTTTGAAAAATGTGCGAGAAATATTCATATTGGTAATTAAGGTGCTGCTGTATTTATGTTATCTAACGTAAAAGCAAATGGGTTTGACAACTGTGTTATAATCAGGTCAGTATCAAATGTACTGATGAAGTAAAAGTAAAAAAAGAGGAATTTTTAACCGACATTTTAGAAATTAGTGGAAATAAACAAGATGTCTGTGGCATACACCCCACAAGCTGTGTATAATCAGTTTCCACAGCATCAACAACCAGTTGCATGTATGTACAGCCAGCAGGAATACAATGAAGAGAGTGAAAGTGAATCTGATTTCGAATCGGACATCGATATGGAGTCCGAGGAAATTGACGATTATACTGAAGAGGACGATGTCGAACCGACCGTTACTGACCGCTTACTAGACTTTGCGGAGACGGTCAGTCGCGATATTCAAAAGTATTTTAGCAAGAGGAAAATTTTGGAAGAAAAAAGCGAAAAGTACAAAAACAGCGAAAGTGGAACGAAACAGTTGAGTGGACGAGAACAGTACTATGCTGACCTGATGAAAGTTGTTGAAGGAGAGAATACGGTTGAACAATCTCGCCAACCGGTTGAATCGTCTAGGATAATTTTATACAATGGCGATAACCGCGATAATCAGTCGGGAAAAACAAAGGATTCCACGGGTTTAGGTGGTCTTGAAGATCTGTTCGTTTATGCGAAACAAAGTAATTACTCCTACATGTTAGCAAGTGATATAACAATTGGAATGGCTGGTTGGAAAGAGACAAAGACAGGTTTACATGGAGAGCTATTGCCATGGAAACGAAGAAATCTCCCAAGTAGCTTTTTCATGGAACCAAACAGTGGAAAGAGGCAGTCACTGGACTATTCTACAAATGAGACACCGGATTTTAGCGATTTAATGGCCAATATTGCCGACGATGACACCGTTCATATTCCCCAGCCGACAGCGATGATGTGTCAGGCATGTAGGTGACGCGTCGTCGAGTTAGAAGCAATGGGGTCTTGTACTGAAGCTAATGTTTCTGATGAGATGTTAGTAAAGAGTATATTTACAGAAAACAATCTAATCCTTCATGTCATCTTAGGGTTTGGCGGTGTATACCGACATATTCAAATAGTCTTTATTGTTTACCCAGTCAAACGGGTAATGATAATGATCATCATGTTATTGAAATATATAGGTGCCTGCAGGATACTACCCAAACACTACTGAACTCATTACCCTTCAAAATAATGTGATTACACGTAACACCTGGGCTTGCTGAACAGGTTTGCATTATAACATCGCACATTATAGCGAACGACCAGATCGTATTCGATTCTTCTTGGGAAAGTACAGCATATTGTAGTATTCACGAAAGGTATACACGAAGTTTGATTTTCGGTATACCGCCGGACCTCATCCCATATTATCGTGAATGAAAGATCCACCTATAATGAGGTTACGTCTGTCCCACTTAAAAATTGTGTATAGACTCGACCTTCCCTTAAGTGTGATATAAAATTACAGTGTCTTTCAAGACCAAAACAAACAGACTGCAACGCCACTTTACAATAATGAAAGTTTGGAGCGTAGAATCCAATTTTATGACTGCATAAAGTATACTTAAAATTTCTTATTAGGATATTACAATTTATGTCGACTTTATTAAATAAGTAACTACCAGGTTTCTAGGCAAGTCAAAATCAGAAAATTGTTCATTAAATACGGAAGACCGTGGAGAAGTGCAGAGGCGTGCGGTAAGCTATATAGGCCTTCCTCTAAGACTGCTAGATTTGATCCAGAAGTTGCATCATTTAAGCTACCAGATAAAATCAAACTACTACCCCTGTAAAAAAAGAAGAAAGTTATTTTGATCTTAGTGATTTTTGCTAACACTTACGGGACTTTTACTTCCTACCAGCTAGAAGCAAAGGAAGCTATTTTCAGCTCAGGAGGTGGGGTATGAACGCTTGGGGGTGTGAAAGGTTCTAAGGGGTGCGATGTCTCCAACTTTAACAAACTTTGAAAATCTAATAATTGTTAAATGCAGACTTATTCTAAATATATGTAAGGTTTGAAGTAAATTCACAAAAGGAAAAATTAAGGATTTTCTTCCCTGTAAAGGAGGGGTGGAAGTATATTTCATAATTCAGCTCAAACAGCGACCTGAAGCCACCCCCATCCTGCATCCTATACTTCCTGGCTGTTAACCTAGCACTTATATGTTACAATTGGGGAATCCTACATTTTAGCATATCTCACCCTCTAAATATATTCGCCCCAGAAGCTGTCTCCCCCCCCTCCCCATTCAGCCCCCCCATTCAGTATCTTATTGTCTGGCCACGGGTATTCTAAATATATAGTACCTGATCTCCTAATAAGATTGTCAGGAGAAAAGACCTAGTTCTAGCGTTGTCTGCGTAGCAGACTTTATGGCATATTACTTTTTGAGTCATATCCTTAAGCCTCAAAGCGGGGCTGAGCAAATAGAGTTTGCTCCCCGGGGTAAATCTAGCCAGATGTACACTAATTTTTACTAGTTGAACAGCATCGTCAATGCTTTCTATCCCTCAGACCAAACATCCATTCTTTGTTTAATTATTAATTTCTAAATTTCCTAACATGGGTGGGAGTTGTTCGGGTTGGAATTGACTGCCAAGTGAGACTGTTGGGAGGAGGGGGAGGGGAATGGTCCGTTTGGAGTTGTCCAGGGGAATGGTCCGGATAGGAATCGTCCTGGGGTAGTTGTTTGGCCCTGACCTATTCTATTTATCTGAGGCAGATGGACAGCTCTCGAGTTTCAAACACGGAATTAAAATACATAGCAGGGAAATGAAACAGAAAAGTATTGCTGTTATTTCGTCATTTTTGCCCAGTCCAAATAGTCGTTTCCATCTGTTGTTATGACTATATATTTAGTTTGAAAATAATCTTTCATGTATTTCCATGTAAATGACAATTGCAACAATTGTATGTATTTGTAAAGCAAAATTACAAAGGGCACGGGGTTTGAGCTATAGGCCTAACTTTCACTTTAACTTCTACCCTAGCAGCTGTTCCATGCATGAGTTTAATAAAATGGCCACCAGAGAGTGAGTTTTGTTGGCGCCATTTCATTGCGTGTGCTATGAATAGTTATCCTCCCTCTATATTTGTTAAGTTCAGTAGTTTCAGTCATGACAAGGAATCGTTACCATGATCGATGGATACTCACAGCTGCCTATTCGCTTAAACACCTTCTTATTAAAATAGTCGTAAGAAAAGGGGAACAGATTTACCATTTAATGGACATTTCACTGCTTTGACCGTCCAGACAATTAACCGACACTCCCGAAGAACTTTTTAATAGCTAAACAATTAGATTGCGGAACACGCCTTCCACTTATACAAAACTTGATCAAGTACAGGGTGTGTCAACAAACTGGTCGGCAGCTGAAAAATACGTGCAACACCTTAAAACGGAGGCGATGACACAGAACTATTCTATTCTCGTTAAATTAAGAAAACATTCACTAACAGTGATTATTAGTCTTTTTGAAGTGTTTCATCTTCTGGCAGGGTGTAAATTTGTTCAAGTGGCAGTTGTGACATGTGTAATGAACAGTTTTTAAGCACTTATCACCTCCCTTTGTGGAACTGTTTTTAAGTTCCCTTACCTCTCATGACAAAACGAGAATTTACAAAGATCATGTGTAGTATCTGTTTACGCCTTTCAGTCTTGAGCATGGGCATACGGCATATTTCTTGCGGAGGGGAGAAAGAGACGCGGGAGTCGTTTTTGCCCGAAAAAGCCTATGGTACCCAAGAAGATTGCTCTACTTTACCCCAAATACTGCTCGATAAATAGGTTTTGCCAGAACCCCGTCCCCGCCTTTCCTCCCTCTCAGGACCGGCTTGTATAGGCCTATATCATTAGGTCACTCGTACTTTGGACTTTTGAAAAAAAAAAGAGTATTAAAAATTCCGTAGTGCCTATAAAAGGCGTCCGCGCATACCTTGATTACACCCAACAGCCTAGTCGTTGGGACATTTCGGACTTGATAGTTAGAATCTTCGGCCCTGGGTAGTTGGACCTTTTCGGCCTTGGTCGTCAAGGTTTTTGAGAGAAAGATCCTCTCAATTCAATTAAGTCAGCAGAACTCATCGGCACATGACATACTTGTCGTTAGTCTGAGGCTGCACGAAATTCCTGAGTTTCTTTGGTAGCTTATAACTCAAAGCAGTTCTTCATTTTATTTTCTTGAACATAAAAATTTATGATGGGCTTGAAACACAATAGAGCCAATAGTGGCTGGTAACAGCCAGCACTGTAAAAATGTCTACAGACTGTTGTAGAATTACAGAACAAAAAATAAACAAATACAACGAGGAAACGGAAAAGTGCTGTCAATTTTTGGAAAGAAATTAACAGCACTTTTCCGTTTTCTGTATGTGTTTCTTTATTTTTCTCTTCTTTAAATCTACAGGAATTTTTTATAGTATCACTAGCTTAGTCAGTGGAGCATGAGATTCTTAATCTCAAGGTCGTGGGTTCGAGTCCCACGTTGATGATTTTTCCTGTTTCTTTTCTCTTCGTACTTTTCTGCTTATTCCATTTTCTGCGTGGATGATACTTACTCTGTTTTGGTCTTTACGGAGTGTGTCAATTCATACTTTGCAACAAAGTGCAGTGCACTTTACCAGTTTACGTGATTAAGCAGACTTAACATTATCGAAAAAAGTCTCCGTGTCGAATCAAAATTTTGTATTGGCATAGGCGAAAATGAAGGGGAGGATGGGTATATACCCCTCCACATTTTAGGCGTTCCCTTTTTTCACACAGTAAATTTTGCCTTAAGGGTTTTTCATCTCTCACACTTTTTCACTCACATCTCCACGCAGGACTATTGAAGTTTGTTGAGAAATTGTAACTTCTTCGTCGAGCTTTGGTTAATACAGAAATCCTTATTATGAGCTGGAACTCGCGAACCTTTAAAATATTGTTGGAGAAAATAACACACACACTCAAAAACCCGTAAAACTGCTAAACAATTGTCTGGTCAGATCAATTGGTAGAGCATGATACAGGGTCGTGGATTCGAGCTCCAGGTTGGAACGTCAGGTTTCTGCCGGCTACTTCTTAATCGTTGCATACAAAAAATTGCGCAAAATTTTGTAAGAAAAGACAGAACGCAAACAAGACAGCTACCCGGCTAGTTCAGTCGGTAGAGCAAGAGACTCTTAATCTGAGGGTCTTGGGTTCGAGGTCCACGTTGGACATCAATCATTTGCTAACCCTTGTAAATATATGGCTAAACAATTAGGTTAAGTGCATCCCACACCATTCTAAGGTTGTGTCATTTCATGACAATTGTCTACTGTTTTCAACAAAACGTATACGAAGGCTGTTGATAACTTTTTACCACTAGTTTATATGCGAGTTTATTTGTCCATAAGTATCCAAACTTCCCATGGGATAAAGGAAATTTAGCGTTCAATGCATCTTTTTGAAATTATCATGACTTCCCACCATAGGTGGGCCTTTCAAACGGGGGAGGGGATACCTCGAAATTTTTCACAACTCTTAAACGATGATTGTAAGAATTTTACCCTGTATACGACAGTTCTTTGTCCCTGAAATCCACGAGCTGAGCTATCCAAACCCTCTCTCTCTCTCCATTGACAGGAATAGTTGTTGGTAATACTTCCATCATTATATGGTTCTTGTACCTACAAAGTTAGAAAACATGCACCTATTTGAATCAGTCAGCTTCAACCATGGAAATATTTTTCTCAAAGGCTAAGAGACGCTTTGCTTCCTTTATTCGACCTGAATTTCATGTGTAAGATAGATAATTTATCATTTAAAGGTCAATATATTTTAATAGGTTAAAACTTTACCTCAATACTACGGCTTATTTGTACATTAAGGGCTCTCACCCGGTTTGAGTCAATGAAAACCAAATGACTCGGGCCGGGGGTAGACGAGAGATAGACGAGAAAAGTACACGACTACCTGAATCGTTTTGTTCCTTGCCGCATTATAGGGCAACGTCCCATCTTTTTCGCCACGTTTCTATGTTGGTATCTTCAACACCAAAGATCTCCAAGAAATGGAGAGCAACACTCAACTGCACCATCTCGCCCCCTCCTGACTATAAACTATTGTTGCCGCCCACTTCAATTCGATCATAGCCAACATGAGATGTTCATAACAACAGTAGACGAATTAGGTAATTCAAAACTTCCTGTGGGGTCACAAGGTTAAGTGTACCATTGTAACTTTTTCGTTTATGTGCGCAAGCGCATTATTAACTTGACTGACCCGGCGAACTTGTATTACGCCTGCACAACACTGCATGTGCTTGTAATACCAATGGCATCTGGACGTCCGAAAAGAAGTATACATAATCGACAACTGCCGCTCAGGTTAGTGGCACACTTAACCTTTGATCCATCCCATGATGCATTGCGTGAATGTACATTTCCTAACACGTCTATTGCCATACCTCTTTTACTTCAAGGAAAATGTCAATAACTGAGGACCGCCCGTTGACAAAAATCGATCCTTCAACTCACAAAGTACACAACCTTAAAAAGTAAGACATTTGACGTCTTTTGTAACTAAACTAAAGGCAATCAATATAATGACAAATGAATAAAAGAAACTTGGACAGCTGTACACGCCTGGTAAATGTTTGAAGTGAATCTTTGACGTACATTATACAGCAATCACAACTAGAACCAAGGCTGAATGCTCAAATCAGGGCTAACGTAATACTGGCCCAGGCGTCCAGCATTAGGCCATTTGTGTAGTCTTTGCACTGTTCATTCTGCATGGTGAGAGGGCTAGTTGGAACAACTTCCGTGTCTCATAAACGACAAGACTTTTCTTCTAAAGGAGATAAAGCAAAAAGCTTCTAGAGAAAGAGAGAGATAGAGGCGGGGGAGATTCCCGTATTTAGAACTTACGGAAATTACCGACTATGACTAACATACTGTACGAAGATAGAGGTAAGATTATCCTGGATTTAGGCCTATACGTACGTCACTCAGGAATTACCTATTTTTTGCATGAAGTCATGTACAAGTTTAAACAATAACTTACTTCTTAGGAATTAGATATGGCTGCTTTCTAGGGAATGCAGAATCGTAGGTCCACTTGTTATGGTAATGCTGTCATTAAAGATAAACTCGATGTAAATTTGATCACATACCTGTCTTGATAACCTCTCAACATAAGCGTATGAAAAGATGGTAGACGAGCCTGTTAGGTGGGGGAAGGTCGGAATGCCGTTGCCATTAAAATTTTGTTTATTGGCGAACAATCATGGCCAGAACTGTGTCCTGAAAATGAAAGTTCCAAGACCTCCAAAAACTGTACATTTCATTTCCCTGAAAATCGACACTTCGTTTGCTCGAAATCTAGGGCGAACTTAGCCCCAGACAGACCCGTCCTTGCACGGTAGCCTGTTACTGTCAACATTTGCCCAAAGGAAAAGAAAATCTAGCACGTATGTCCCACAGTCTACTAACTTACTTTGGCACATGTCCTAAATTAGTTTTTTTTTTTTTTTTTTTGCTCATTTTACGATAAAGAATTAGATAGAAATGTATAAACAAGCATTAGCTGCTAAGTTTTAGATGATGACAGCGGTGCCGCCAGGAGGCACTGGGGTACTTGTCCGCGTCAATGTCTTTCCTCACCTCCTCCAGTCCGCTCCTGTACAAATGTACGCATTTTAGAGGAGCAATGTGCATCCTGACACAACTTGCTATCCCTTAATTTCCCCCTCCCCCACTTCTTCCACTTTTGAAATTCTGGCGGGCCACTAGACGACGGAAGAACCGTGTGTTCGTGTCGAGCATCACGTTTCGCGAGTTATGCCCACTAATGATCAGCTTATAACTAATTTAGGTGAGATTATTGGGCAATAAAATAATGTGGGAGTCTAGTAACAGCTCCCTGTCAGCTGCCATTTGTATTTCATAAGCAAATAGCAACAACTATTTTCATTTAAAATGGAACAAAGACAGAGACTCAAATACGTTGAGGATACCATATACAAGTAACAACTGGCAGCCTTGGAACAGGTATCAAAGCAATAGCTAACTTAAGATTGTAGAGTTACTATGGATTTTACAGTAATACTGTATAGTTATTATTTTTTTTGCACAGCAGGACAAAATCATTCATCATGCAGGCAACGTTTGAGTGTCAAATGATCTACAGCTTCCACAACCACCGCAAGGAAATCATAAAGTATATCTCACTCAGTCTAGATGGGCGATAATTTATTGCAGAAGTGTGTACTGAAATTTGGTCAAACTTCATTCTAGCAAGGTATAAAGTTTTGTTATTACTCCTGTTGTAAAAGTCAGCAACGGAGATTTTTTGTTAAAAAGCGTGTGTGTGTGTGTGTGTGGGGGGGGGGGGATAACGAGCCCTTGAGGCAAAATTTACTTAGTGAAAATGTGAAAGTCAACGGAAGTATCTTCAAAATTTAGAGATATATTTCCCTGTCCCTCAGGGATTTGCGCCCACGGTTAGCGTGTAAGCGGCGTTGTAGAAGGGCTAAATGACACGTTTACTTATTTCGGTTTATTCTGTAGCTGATAAGCACGGCTGTTTAAGTATGTTTAGGACCCGCGCGATAAAATTTTCATTAGGCCCTCCACCCACCAGGCTCGAAGCCAGACTAGAGTCATTGAAAAGGGCGAGAATATCTGTGAGGGATAGATGTTGTCCGCCCCACGAACGTGTATTAACCCTGCACCTAGGGTATAGCGGCTGCACTCGCAATACCAACGTAGGCGAACTTTTTACAATTTGTAAGATTACATATAAAAATTACATCATATCTCAAGTCATAAACATTCAACGAAAAAACTACGAAAGCACTGTCTGCTGATTACCTACGGTCTTAATTGCGACGAAAGTCAATGCGGTTCTAGTGTGTGGGTTCTCTTGCTTAAAACTGACCCAGTGAATAAGTCCATTGACTTACTGTGTGACAAGGTCGCAGACCAACGGCACGGTTTACTCTCCGCCTAGCGATATGAATATTTATATATCTCCGCCTTGTGATATGAATATTTATGTATGGAATCCAATCAACAGTCGAGAGATAACTACAAATTAGGCTCATGAAAATAGCCAAATTGGATGATCTTTTTCATTGTTTGCACTTGTTAAAATATGAACATGAAAAGCAGGTAGTTCATATGTTTATAGCACTGAGTAGATTGTCACCATCATCTATTGGCGCATAGCATAGGCTACCACGAAAAAATAAATAGGTCGCCAAAAATGACACTTCACAACATCCACTATCCATTACTTAAAAGGTTGCCACTGGTGAAGGTGACCATTTTTTAAACATTATGTTAATGAAACATATGTGAACTTGTCTTGGTTTCCCATGACAGACCCTTGATGTAGAGGTCTGAGGGTCAAGAGGTTGGTCAGTTAAGTCTGTGTCCTTTAGGGGACGCAGCTCCTTAAAGGAGCAGAACTCCTTCGGGAGTAATTGTTTGGTTTCTCTCCTTGGCTCTTCGCCAGAGAGTTGAAGGGACTTTGGAAAAAAGTTGTTGTGCAATTATATTCAGTGAGTGAAAAGGAACTATTCTATCTCAGCATTACATTTCACTCCGTAATTACATGAGATTGCATAATCGAAATAAGCCTCAGTGCGTGATCAGGATCCGAAGAGAACGGATGCACGCTGCAGTCCGCTCTCTCTTCGGTTGAGTTCATCTCAAAAGCTTCAGTCTACCCACTAGTACAGATTGTTGTGCAGCTCTAAAGAGTGCTCAAGATTCCTTGCTTGCAATTATATTCAGTGAGTGAAAAGGAACGACTCACATAATGTACCTCTTGAACATCCTAAAGCGCCCCCATTTCAAAGGAGCACCGAGTTGAAATATAAAGCTTGCTGTCTTCGTCCTTGATTTCCAAAACATATTTTTATGTTGAGATGCAAACGGTAAAATATTAGTTTACTTTAAATATGGTAGTGGATTGTGCGATATTCCATAATGTCTTTCTATGACACAAAAATTGTTTTTGTTTTTATTTGTTTTCTATACTTAGAGCTACTTGGGATTGCACCAAAACTCGATCTGTGTGTTTTTGTGACAGACTGCAAAAGAAACCGTACTTAAATTCATCTGTGAAAACTTTATATTCCAAATCCATTTCAGCGTTAAAATGGATATCATTATAAATTACCAATCAGAGAAATTTTCAAGGCAAACACATTACCCTGGTTATGACAAGTCTTTCCATACACTTATGGTATGGTTTTCTATCCGTATTACTCCGTGAAGTACATGGGGTATTCAGGTAAAAGCCTACTGGTATTTACACTGAGTGATAGGCTGACATTGATGCTTTAACTATGCCAATATAAGTTCTGTATTTCTTGATGAACTTGATGACATAACACTTGACAGTAGAGAATCATGTTATAAGTGTAAGTTCAAGATGCTTTGACCTGGCACGTTGCGAGCCGTGAATGATTTACGTCTCGATGTTCATTCTTTCACCCAAACAGCAAATAGTCATTAAAACATGGGATTCAAGACGGAATATCTGTTACACGACCCACCGGAGGATTGCATCTGTCCTGTATGCCGGGGTGTACTGATAGACCCACGGCGACTGACACCATGTGGTCACATCCTATGTGCAACGTGCATCCAGTTCGATCCCTGGAAGTCGCCTGGCGTTTGCTCCCTGTGTGAAGAGAAAGTTTGGAGAAAGCCAAGTCGCCTGCCTCGTTCTTTTACGAACAGGATACTCTCTCTGGAAGGTAGATGTCATCTCGACTGTGGCTTTAAAGGAAGTCTCGGCATGTTTCCGAGACATTTCAGGAACGATTGTCCAAACGCTACTGTTTTCTGTCCGAACAGAAAACGCGGATGTTACTCGGAAATGCAGCGTATCAAGCTGGAAGAACATCTTCTGGATTGCTCGTTCAGAATGACGTCATGTGAGGGATGTGGGAAACGAATGCTGTTCTCGAAACTTCAAGCGCATCAAGCAAGGCACAGATGCGTCGAAGCTAGGCTTACAAACGAGAAAATTCGAGCCGATATGAGGAACTCAAAGGATGTACGGGAACATTGGTTATCGATTCGCTTTGAACAAGTGGCTTTGAGGAGCCAGATAACAAGAATTCGATCGAGTCGGCTGGAGGCCCGTAGGCTTTCGTTGCGTGAAGCATCCAACGCCACACAACGAGGGCAGTCTAGGTTGTCTGCCCGCTGGCAACGACTTCAGCCGCCCGTCATGGAACAACGCGCGCAAAGTGCACCGGCTGGTTGTCTTGACATCAGAGATGACGTCAAGAATGAAAAGGAAGCTCCTATCAAGTCAAACGTGCCAAATATTAGACAATCATTAAGAACGGCTGATAAAGAATGTGAGGAGGACGGCTATACTGAGTATTCTGATGACATAAGTTTTGTAGTGCCAAGTGAATACTCTTCAGGTAGTGTAGGCGGAAGTACAAGAATCACCCATAAATCCGTAGAAGGAATGTTGACCAGTAGATCAGAAACACGAGAAGAATCCGATGACGTCATAATGACGTGCAGTCGATGTGACACTTCATATCGGAAGGGAGACAACCATGACAGAGTTTGCTGTTGGCACAGGGGTGTAAGTAATCATAAGTAGCCTACCTGCTAATTATCGAATTCGCTACGATATACTAGACAAGTCATATGTAGGGTAAAACAATAGAGCTGAATGAATTTTACCAATAGAAACAAAAGAAATGTCACAACAGCCTTTTCGATTAACCTTAAAGTTGTGACGATAGCCTTCTTATTCTTGACGTTAAGAACAAACCTGACTGGATTTGATTTCATTTAACTTTACGGATCACATTTGTATTATGGCGTTACTTCATTTGTTTTCGTAACTATATATATA
>WURT03260668.1:0-25799 GCA_009936505.3 Holothuria glaberrima | reverse complement strand
TTTTTCAGTCTCTTTTGCAGTCTCTTTCCATATCTCTGTCTTTGTTTTCTTTTAATTTTTCCTTGTTTTCCTGTCCCCATTTTTCTCTTTTTTTAATTCTCCGCCATCACAAGTTTATTTCTAATTATTTTAATAAGTTTCCTCTACGTGACTTACATTTTGGTAATACGTGTTTCTCGTGATTTACAGAGCAGTTTCTTTAGGATAGTAAAATTTATTTTAAACAAGTTTAGCCTCCTGGAAAACCATCCAGACAAAATGGTGACATTAAAGTTGTTATTAAGATTCTAACTTTTGTTATTGGTTATTACCCAGGAGTTGTTTACAAAATTATTTCTAAAGAGTGCACGTAAAATTTTTGCTGAAGGAACTCGCCATAAAATTACAAACAAATTACCAGTGAACTAGTGGGTAGCTGTAGTGGGCAATCCCAAGCCTAGGTTAAAAGTACTTTTCTAGTAAACAGAAGACTGGTAGATTAATCGGAAGATTTTCATAATTCAAAAGCTATTTAAAAGTCATTTTGGGCTCCAAGCACTTCCACTAGGTGATCCTCAAAAACAAGAGTTTGTAAGGACACAACGTTTAGGGGTTAGTTGTAAGGAGACACAGGTGAGAACGGTAGTTCCGACAACTACGCGGTAAGACGGCGGGAAATTCCCTTACCATATACAATGGGTATGTCATCTTTAATGAGGATAAAGTGCTTTTACCATGAGGTGGTGTTGGAATTGTTTCTAGACAGAAACTCATTATTGATTCCTATACTAGATGCCTGATATCATCTCTTTGTATAGTGCTCTTAGAGTAATATAGGTTCAGAACGGTGAGGGGACCGACCACGGACTTCTTATATGTATACATATATACATATGGGCAGAACATATAGGCTAGGCTAACACTTATGTGCGTTCACCAGTGCTAACATCCTATCCGTAAGTTGTCGCCACCGTCCGTGGAAAAAAAGCGTACCAAGATGGCCGCCTACTATTCTCTTGTGTGTAAAAGTTTGGACCTGCTCAAGTGGCACAGTATTGACAGATTGTCTAAGAAACTTGTAATATTTTAGAAAGAAGGTAAGGAAGGTAAAGTGTGTAATACAAAATTCCGAACCACAATTAATTCCTGACCCGAGTTCGTTCTTTACTGAAATAGGAATTGGCCCAAAATGAGAGGTCGCAACAAAGCACACACATGCAATCGCAGGGATACAGATCATACAAATGGAAATGTTTCACTAACCAGTTTAGGACAAAGGTCTCTCAGTTCGAGATAATAAATCAAACCACATTGTTGCTCTGCTGAACATGGAACTTATAGATAAAAGTTACACAACACAAATAATTACATTTCGACGATAATGACTACATAATGCAAATATAATTTAGAGAAATTTTAAGTATATAGTACTTTACTTTTTTGTTTGTTGTTCTTTCTTGTCTGTATAGAACACGGTGCTTCTATTAAAGGTGGTATACGCATGCGTTTGGTTAAACTGTGATTTCATTGGGTAGAGCATATCCCCGCCCATGCAAGAGTGTGGAATAATGCACAATCTACACTAAGACATATAAAAACCAAGCATATTCCAGACAGGAACGTTAAACAAATCACTTGATTCGTTTGTCAGCTCTTCGGGTCCACAGATGAGGGTAAGTTAGTTCTTAATTGCGCAAGTTGATAAACTGTTAAGAAGTGTTAAGTATTTTTACTTTTTATATATTTTTAATATTTTAGGAGGGTCCAACCCTGAACCCACATGGGTACCCTTCTTAAACCACAGGTTTCTCCTGGCAAAAGTAACGTATGATTTACATGGGTTGTCAAGTTAAGCTTTATAAAGATGCTCATGTGTGTTCTATATGAGACTCATGAAAGACTGCTAAGATTCCTCCTATCCATAAAATCATCCAGATGTGTAGAATTGATCCATTATCCATACACTGCAGCTGTATGCAATCCCTGAACAGCTAGACATACACCACACTGAATCTATGCACTGCATAACCCTATAACCCTCCAGCTGCTTTCAACATTCTTTGTTACGAAGAAGACTATTGTTTAAAGCTTGTGGATTAATGAGTATCACAAAACTTAATATCACACGAGGGATATTTATTCCTTACTTTTATTTGAGGGTAGAAAGTAGTTATTTATCTGATATATGCTGTTCGTCAATTATTGTTGATAAATGAAAAGATCATCATATATCCAACATTCCTAATATCTTTAAGTATAACTGCTTTGGGGGAAAAGGTCACATGAGCTAAAAAGTAATATAATTGTTTTTTCAGTAAAAGAATGGAGAAGTTTCTAACGGTCATATGCTTCTCGATGTGCATCGCTTTCTTTCAACAAGAATGTAACGCCCTTGGTAAGTTAAATGATTAATCTGCAGATCTACCATTGAAGTGAAATATGTTGCAAAGTAATTCTTATGTGGTTTAGTTTAAAACACTATGAAAAAGAAAGCAACATACGTTATGACATATTTATTCCATTTTCCCAGAGTGATACAAATGACATGAAAATTTAAATTTGTTTTTATCAAAAAATTATCAGTTAAGGGTTGCCTGACGATTGTGCATAACGCTGGGGTATATCTCTTGAATCTAGCGGGCGTGGATGATTTCCATCTTTAAGACAACATTTTCGACAAGCTCACGCTTCTGTCTCTATCTTATTCCAAGCCGTCATTCGAATCTTTGTGTTAGATGCCACCACTTTCGTACAACTACCTTTAGTAATTAGTAATCATCTTGCATCTTGCATTTTAGCATCACATTACCTGCAAAATATCTATAGACGCAAAATGCGTTTTAAAAGGCCAGAAACGTTGTTAAAGGACTTTTCAATTTTGTTTTTGGTTTTTTTGCCTAACAATCACAGTTTGTGAGAGATATTTAAGTGTCTTATGACAAATGTTCCATTAAAAATGAAAGTGTCCCTTGTTCCAAAATAGTCATCTCTCTATGTGGCAATTTTTCTCCTAAATTATTTGCAATCACCGTATAGGTTTTTCTAGGTTTTTTCTAAGTGCCTTTACAAGATATCACCTGAAAGGATATCAGGACAAAATTCGAGAACTTCTTAAAACAAGGAAATCTTATCTCTGCTCATTGGTGCAATTCGCAAGTTAGTTGCATGTTGGGTTCAGGAGATATGAATTTTGAAAGAAAATATTCACCTTAAACTCGTGTATTGTATTATGGGAAATCTGTGATGTAGTACAAGCAGACTAATGAGACTTTTCTCTGTATTTCTTTGTACTCTTTACGCATGATTTAAATGAAACATACAGACACTTTCAGAGTTGAAGCATTCTTCGCCAAAACGTACTATAAGCTTAGTTTACAATGAAAGCTTTTTCATGTTTGCTGTTGTCAAGTTCGAATGTCAAATTGAACACTTCAATTTTAAAGAAAAACAAAACGGAAGCCATCTGCCGGTAAAATATAAAATTTTGTCACCTTGAAGCATCTGGAAGCCTGTTCTTGACAAGAATAATCTACATTCAGACAAAAAATATCTTGAGTTATGAACAAGCTATGGGTGGATAAATTTCGGAGGTTTAGAGACCGTGTAATGAAAACTTATTCTCTGTCACTCGAATATTCCTATCATTTCGTGACAAACCCCATGTATTGTTCAATATACCTCAGCTGCATTATTTCATATTATCGGTAAGAGAGGCAAAAAAACCCTTTTAACTCAAACTGGTCTTAAACCTTTCAAACGTAAATTATTGTTGGTTAAATGAAAGGTTACTGTGGTAAGCCGGATATAAATTGACCAATGTAGGCAGTGCACATCGTTTTAATACCGGTCTCCGATTTACACATGGTTACTAATTGAAGGTGTGCCCTATAGTATACAGCTGTTCTGTGCCTTTCTGAAACACGGGCTTTCCTTTTTTCAGTTAGTAAATGGACAAACGCAGTGCCGGCATGCATTAAAAACCTTAATAACGTGATGACAGAAACAACAAGTGTTGAAGCCTGCCAGCAACTATGCGAGCAGCAAGATGATTTTAGATGTCTGTCTATTGACTTCTCTTCTAATGGGCGATGTTTTTTGAGTCGTTACAACCGTAATAGTGTCCCCTCCACAGAAGATTTTTATCAGCCTTGCTACAATGAAGGTTGGGTATACTCTGAAAGAATGGATTTAGGTGAGTACTAGAGAAAAAAACATTAACAACGTAAAGAAATAACCTTGAAAATTCAGTAATGTTCATGGCTTTTCTTTCTTTAACTTGGTATACTCAATCATAACCTTAGGTTGTCAGCTTTAATAGCATACTTAAGTCTAACCTTTTAATACTGCCTTCCGATCTTCCTCAGACTTCCCGATGGTCTCATAGTAAGGACAGAGAAGTATGAGTTCTTTAGTTCGATGAGGTTTTACGGCTCAGTTTCTAACAAAATGATTTAAGTCGGGCCGGGTTTTTCCAGTTTTGGCTCACTGGCTTGTTTTCCCTGTACTCCATTGCTTATGCTGAGCACCAGGCACAATGACAGTAGGTTCCATTTTAAAGTCTTTGGCACCGGCCTATCCAGGGGGCCCAGCATTCCATGTCCCCCCACCATTGAAAAATGAGGAAAAATAAAAAAGCCAAAAAGAGAAAAAAATGAAGAAAGGAAAAAAGAGAGGCGAGAAAAGAGGAGGAATTTCTTAAATGATCCAAAAAGACGTTTAAGCCATAGATTTCTGTAGGGGGTAGGGTGAGGTGCGTTTTCGACGGAGTGCTGATCTGTTGTAATCATTTTCTATCACAAATGTTTCTCAAACTATCAGAATTTTCGCAAATCCTTCGCAAACTATCAAACTTTTCGCGCGCTCTACGCACTTCAAACCTTACCACAATGTTCTTATTATCAGTATCTTTCGATAGCAACTCCCAGAGAAGCACAGCAGCAAAAGTACAAAGCTGTTTTAGAATTACTAGGTAAAAGACTGGCTTTTTGAGTGGCATATATGTTTGTTCGGTAATTGAAAGTGTTTCGATGCATATTCTGACAGGTTTTTTCACGGAAATCTTATTTAACGAAAAGTTTCGGCGAGCTGCGCGCATGCGCGACGGTTTGCATCCCATCTCATTACCATTTTGAAGGTAATAATACATGGTGATCACAACAATTTAAAAAAACAACAACAACAAAACCAAAAAAAATAAAAAAAGAAACAACAAAAAATGAAAAACAGATTCATCTCCAAACATCTTTATAGGTCTTGCATCAATATGGGATCTTTCAATCTAATTTGTAGCATGATGTGGGGGTTGGAACTTGAAAGTACGTATTTGCCGAAATACAGTTTTCAGGAATTTTTAATGAGCGCTTCGCGTGCAGCCATTATCAGTATAGATGGTGACTGGTAATACACTTATGACGACTGCAAGTCAGAAAAGTATAAGATTCAGTGATTAGTTGTAATTGATCCTTTCCTTTGAAGTGCAGATAATCCATAGGTAGATTTTCATCGCTACCAATGCTTAAAATATTCCACAATCATCGTTAGTAATCAAATATCCATAGCGTGTCCCACAATGAATTCTCATGATGCAAATTTGAATCCTCAACGACTGAAAACATAGAAGTGTAGTAACTTACCAACTTTTTCAAGATAACATACGGTATCATCCCTTTTGTCATATATTAATCCTCTCTGCTGTTACTAAACAGAGTTACACAGTGAATTTCACTAATTGTAGGCGTCAAATACCAATCAGAGTTGTTATTTGCTTATTCACATTAGAGGGTAGTCTGAATTTGCAATGTATACTATTAAAGTTAGTTACACGTTATACACCGCAAATCAAAGTTTTGGGCTGAAATTGTAACGATAATTTAAGCACAGCTTCGTTAATACAAAGACTGATTTTTGCATTGTCCACCTATAAGAATGCGATGAGTAAGTTCAACAAAAAGTTGTTATTGAAGTGTGCAAAGAAAATGGCATTGTATTATGTTCATCCATTAAAATCCCAGTCGACGAATTAATATACTACAACCATTCTCCAAAATGGGAACGTTACATGACTATCTGGTAATGAAAGTTCTATTTCATGGATGTGGATTTACGCGGTCACTTTTTAGCCTTTCAAGTGAGGGATGTTCGTTAGTGCTTAAGTACACCAAACTTACAAATTTATCCAACCTTACGTGTATGCGAAATCCCCGGTTACTCGTGTTGGATATACCGTTGGGCTACGATCATAATTTTTGTAACGTACCTTTTAGGTAAGAAACTGTGCCGTGCTTTGAAGTTTCTTTCGGAGCTTTCATAAACGTCTTTTCAACCAACATTTGTATCTATGTATCACAGATTTTCCATGGTCTGAAGTCGTCCTTGGATGTATCAAGCAAAACAACGAAATCGAACGCACAGCCTCTAGTATGGCAGAGTGTCAATTGCTATGTGAGCGGGAAACTTCCTTTCCATGTATGTCAGTAGACTTCAGAGACGAACGGTGCCTACTCAGCCGTTATAATCGTGAAAGCATACGGCCGCTAGTTGATTATACACAACCGTGCTACACGGAGCGATACCAGTATTCTGAACGTACTGACAGAAGTAAGTACTCTAATTTTAAACTGTAGTGGGTTAGGTGCTTATCCAAATTGTTACGTAGGGGGAGTTGGAATATCTGACAAAATGGCTGGGACAGCCAACGGAGTCGGAGATATCATGGCACAAGTCACCGAGAGCAAGGACGGTAGTCGGAAAATCTGAAACACCAGTTGGAATTTCTGATTCCTCAGTCTAGCATTTTTTTCAACTGAGCCTATGTCAACTTTGTATCTATTTTCCACCTAGATTAAGCGAGGATAGTGCCATACATTATTTTCTTCATGTAAAATCGACTTAAAACTGTCCTTTGACATCTTAGTAAATGAAAAATATCGGCGCGCTTCCCGCGCATGCGTCAGGGTTTACGCTTCATCTCATTACCATTATTAAGGTAACTAAAAATGGAACTATTCCGATCACAACACTTTCCGAAAAACAGAGATACATCTCCAAACATCTAAAGGGCCTCGCATCAATATGGGATCTTTCAATCTAATTTGTAGCATACTGTGGAAGGTTGAAAGTACGTATTTGACGCTATACATTTTTCAAAAAAAAAAAAAAAATGCCAAGCGGTTCGCAGGCAGCCATTATCGGCATAGATGGTGATTGTTAATACACTTACGACCAAAAAGCATTCTGAAATGCCCTTTTTAGTCCTTCATTCCTTTGCAATAACTATAAGACTGGAAGCCATTCGTCTGGAGTTTTTGTTCAAAATTAGTAAAATTTCCGACAGATGTAAAGTGCTTAGCGTCATACTCTATATTATCATTTGGAGAACAGGTTATAAGCATTATGTCTTTGCCTTATTTTATATAATTGATCCAGAGCTTCCAGGTATCTTCCAGCCTTAGATACCCTTTTATAGGAAGGAAAGGAAAATCCTCGTAATAGTCCAAGAATGTTTCTGTTGACTCCACGCACGTATTTTTGCGAAAAAAAATTGTTCAAATAAAAGACAGTAAAGAAGCCAAAAAAGGGGGATCTTCGTGAGGTTTGTTTACAACGTATTTTTCTCTATAACACAACTTACTCTCTTCTTTCACCTAACCAGAAATTAGACATTAGACAGACATTTCCCAGCCATGTATGGGCAGCTCAAAAAATAACCCAAACATAGCACCATTTTGCATCTAGGCAACCTTAAAGTAAAAAAAATTCTCCTCCCCTTAGTTCCCCCCTCCCCTTAGCTCCCCCTCCCCTTAGACCCCTCCCCCAGGACGGCCTTTTACGTCGTGACAAAAGAAGGATCCCTACTGCGGCTGAATTCGCCAAATTATGAACATTTTTCAGCCATATACGAGCCAGTGGCGGCGGACAGGGAGGCTTGGGGAGCCCAGGTCCGCAGTGGAAATAAAATTATTTGCCAAGTGCAGACGTGAGATCCATATTTCAACACTGGGTATATGCAGCTTAGAACACTCGGGAAGTGCCGTTTTCGGCAATCTGAGGGGTTTGTAAAGCCAAAAATCTTCTTGTACCCTCCGCGCCAACTGATGGTGGCGCCCTACTTAGAAACATAAATTTACATATTTAATAGTTTGTTTTTTTTTTCATTAATTGAGAAATTGCAGACTTGAGATCCTTATTTCAAGGCTGGGTACATGCAGCTTAAAACACTCAGGAAGTGCCGTTTCCGGCCATCTGAGGGGTTTGTAAAACCAAAAATTTTCTTCTACGCACCTCGCCAACCGATGGTGGCGCTCCGCTTAGATAGTCTTTCTGGCATTCAGCCCCCTAGCTAAAAATGTTCAAAAGATGATACCACTTTTGCATCTAAGCAACCTTACATTAACAAAAATTTCTAAAAGGGGAGGGGACCATCCCTCCCTTAGTCTCCTCCCCCAGGACGGCACCTTTATGAAGTGACAAAGGAAGGATCCCACTGATGTATACAAAATACGCAGGGTGCGTAAAAGCGTGCAAAGTACACGCTATTTCTCAGTTGGAAAAAAAATCCAGCCAGTCGGAATTTGGGACCTTCACACCCCCTTAACATACGATCCTAGCTACGGCCCTGCTAGGAACTTGCCTTTATGCCCCTGGACTGCAATGAAAAGTTGCCTGGCGCATTTTAAAGTTTAAGCATTGAAAAACACTTTAGTATCTTCAAGTGATTAGGGATACCCATTAAATGATCACGAAAACGACAATTTGACCATCATTTTCAGTTAATTGCTTACGTAAAGCAACACAACAAAGCAAAAGTTAACTGATATTAACATAACATAATACACTTAACGTTACATAACACAACATAACATTACATAACATTACACATCATACATGACATAACATAATATAACATAATGTAACATAACATAACAAATCATAACATAACCCTTGGATCACGTAACAACTTAACATAACAAAAGCCCCCTGTGGGCTGGGGGTTGTAGAATATGCCCACGGTGTTTCCCGCCTGTCGTAAGAGGCGACTAAGGGAAGAACTTGAACCGTATTTAAACTGTATTAGAAACCGAACTTGAACTTGAACTTGAACCGTATTTGAAACCGTATTTAAACTTTTACCTTTTTGTTTAGTTGATACTTTATAACACATTCGTGTTGATGTGTCGTTAAATCCGATCTAACTAACTACATGACATAAAATGACATGACATGACATGACATGAGAGTACATAACATAACAATTTAAAGGGTATAGGAGTGCTAACACCCCATAGCATGCATTGCAGTTCAAACTCGAAACAAAAATACAAACCAAACTTAAAGGCTAACAATTCACTGAAGCACACTATTAAGCCCATCTACATCTCTATGAGAAAAGCTGCACTTTTTTTGTCAAATCTTTAGAAATAATAGTTTTACCAGCTTCTTACCTTGGTTCCAAACGCGAAACTTACTGCAATCCCATACCAGAAAGTTAATTGAGAACTAGCTTAAGGATCACACTATTGTTAAACAAAGCAGAAACCCCATTAACTCAGACTAAAATATCTCACCCTGTTATACGTCATTAGAGCTTCAGTGTCAATGTTCTTATTAACACACGTTTTTATTAGTGGTCAATTGAGATACAAATGAGTGTTTTAAGGTAGAAATAAGAGCTTTATGGACCCATATTTATATAAATTACCAGCGTTGGCTTTACAAAGAGTGAAATAATTTCAATCGCCTTTTGCCAATATGTAGAATAGTTTTACTCTGGTTGTTTTGTCTTTTTTTCTCTTGCAAATAATATTTGCCTTCCAAAGTGGCTAAATTTTTACCCCTCACCGAGACAAATATGCCGCTATAGCACACTATCCACCTTTTGGGAAGACATGAATGTCATAGGGATGTTTGATTGTAAATATCTGATATCATCATTCAGTCCATAGGATATAACAGATTCTGCATTGAAGTTGAGCGCCTTTGCCAGGTGCGTCGATTTGATTTTGAAGTGGGGGTCATCTCACCTAAAACGTCTCTCCTGTTCTTGTGAGGAGTCTATAAGAGGAGGGTACCCAGATGCAAAATGGCGCCAAATGTTTCAGTATATGAGGTTACTATGAACATTGGGGATATACTTCATTATCCAAAGGAAAAACTGCATGCAGGCTCAGCCAGGGGTGGTACTTTTATTTACCGACATGGGTGCCAAGCGCCCTGACTGGGGTCAGGTACTCTAAGCTCTGATAGATGCAATTGGTTGCCGAAATGATGTTGACCACAGAATATAAGGCGCGCGAAGCCTGCCGAAAAAATGGGGTTATATTGAAAAAGATGTAATAATTTTGTTTTTATTACGTTAAGTTGAAAAAGTTTGGGTTTTTAATAGAGAATCTGTCCTAGCAAACCAAGAAATTTGATTGGCGACTACACGTCGGGGAGTATATTCTTCATCTTACCAATTAAGGCTCCCAGACGAAACTGATTTTTTTTCCTTACAACATATGTTTGCCACGATGGTGAGGTTGAAGGAAGATTCTTCCAAAAGATAGGAAAAGAGGGTAGAACTTTGCAACGTTGCATTTTCGTGTTCCTCTAGAATCACGACTACAGTATTTGTGGAACCTTTAGCGTTGAATAAATTCAATATGTTTGAAATGACGGGCGTTACAACTTGGTAGGACTGAAGATGAAAGCGCGCGTAGGGCGGAAAAATGTTTTAAAGTTATGGAAAGAATTGTGACAGAACTTAATGCTTACGGACCGGATAAAGAGCCACGTGTAATACCTTCTGTGGATATCTATGTCTTCACCACAACTCGCCTACATGTAGTGTTTTGGTTACTTCACTTTTTTAGTTTCAGGTGACAAAAAGTGGGGGGGGGGGGAACAAATGTGTTAGTGTCCCCTCCTCTCAAAAAAGTGGAGGGACACGTCCCTCCCCCGTCCCCCCAAATCGAAGCCCCTGGCCTTGACATTTCTTGCAATCAGTAAAATGCATGCAATGACGTCGATAACCTGTTTAAAACAATTTCTTGCAGAATATTTTTGGACAGAAACCGCTACCGCTTGTATCCGAGGGAACAATAATGAAAGGCATAAGGGTATTGAAAATTTTGAAGACTGCCAAGACCTTTGCCTGCAAGAAACCTCCTTTTCTTGCCTGTCTATAGACTACTTTCCCGATGTGGCTGATAAAGATTGCCTGCTGAGCAGCTTCAACCGGAACTCCGTGACTCCAAGTGACTTTACACAGCCGTGCTATGAGGAGGGCGGGCTTTACGCAGAGAGGGTGGATGTCGGCCAATGGACTCCAACCCTTGAAGATTCATGTATTAATGGATTTAATGAATGGTCAGATAGCAACGTTGAAGATTTGGAGTCCTGCAGAATACTTTGTAGTCAGAGACCCAACTGTTGCTCGTTTGATTACCGAAGTGATACCAAAAACTGCAACTTGACCTCAAAGACCAGAGCCACCGTATCAGACAGTGATTTTGTCAGTCCTTGTAGTGGTTACAGCTACTCAGAGAGGACAGACGTGCGTTGTGTAACCTCGTAATTCTTATTACTCGGCTGTGCACTCTTTACTACAGGTTTTTGGTGTAAGTGAAAGTCAAATTAAAATAGTGATAAATAACTTAGAGAATTTACCTATGTAAGCTTTAAAGTCAGTTACTTCCTTTTCACTGCAATGCTACAACTTAGAACTTTATATTGCTGCTTCCAATAAAAATTCCACTCTGATACTATTGGCACTATGGCAAAGCTGCACAAACAATACTCAATTATTTAAACATGAGAACAATCCAAATGCATTAAAAATCATCTCACAGAAAAAATGCTTCTTCCTTTAAAAGAGGAAACCGTTGCTTTCTATAGGATGTCCTAAGCTTTAAGGTTTTGCACCTCAAGTGTGTAGCTATAGAGTTGTATGGCAGTACCAAGTATGAATCACCAATGTAGTAACATTAAAGGCCAAAAAATACTGATTTTTAAGTAGGTACATATGATAGAGCAACAAATTACAAACAAGTAGCAGCAAACAGCTTTATTATAGCTCATTCCGTTCTAGAGATATAGCTATTTAATTTAATGACAGGGTGCCACCATTTGCAAAAAATGATGACTTGTAGCAAGTCTATTATGGTGTCAAAGAGCCACAACATATTATGCATTTGCTATGTAGTTTTTATAATCTGTCCCAATAATTTCTTTGATACCATGGGCACTGTGAAGTTTCTGTCTAAACTATTTATTCCTCAGGCTGTAATTTTTTAGAAAGGATGCACAAAGTTTTTATTTCATTTCCTAAAATCAAAAATGGTCCAAAGAAAACAAAGATATACATTACAGATTTGCCCTAATGTGGTTCTGGTAGGACATTACAGACTTGCTCCAAGTCATCTTATGGCGGCACCATGTCTTTGCAATAAATAGCCATATCTCTAGAACAGAATAAGCTACAATAAAGCTGTTTGCTGCTACTTGTTTATAATTTGTTGCTTTATCATATGTACCTACTTAGAAAGTAATATTTCTTTTTCATTTAAGTGATTAGACCTTCATACAAGGACTGTTGCTCATTTGAGAATTCAGTAATTAAATAAATAAATTTGACTCCGCGGTTTTAGTCCCACCAGTCAGGAAGCTGTTACGTGACGGCTGTATGCTGTCTCAATTCACTATACATACAAGTGCGATCCATCTGGCAGCCAAATACTCACCTTTCTTCACTAGTATCATGATGCTTACAACTTGTTAACAAATGTAGTAAAACTGTAATGTTAAACGTTCCACTTTGATAAACCATGGTTTGTTATTCTGATTGGCATCTTTTGATTTTAACTCTCAAATTCAGGGTCTTAGTCCTGTTCACACCTGACACTTGAAACCTTGATACACGTTTATTTAATATTCAACGGAATATTTACTACGATGAAGAAGATAGGTTAATGTTCAGTTGTGAAAATTGGTGTCTTTAACCTGTATCCATGATGAAACTGTCCTTAAGGTTTGTTACATCCTTCTTCTCTGTCTGATTACATCTTATCGCCACAGGGAGAAAGAGAAGCACACTACATAAACACCTGATGCAGTCAGCTTTCACATTTAAGTAATTGATTGGCAGTACCTGGTGTATCAAAATACACCAAGAAGTTACGAAATAGGTTTAAACATAGTTAATATACACATCCCTGGTAAGGAAACTTTACGTACACCAACACGCAAACACGTAGAAGCCGATTAACTATGTTGAGACCTGCAGAAAAATGCGTCACGTAGCATTGACCGTGCACACGATCGATGAGTTAGTGTTTGTTTGAGTGCATGACAACGTATTCATTGCAATTTTGCATCGATATGCAGCGACGGCGGAGACGGGGCCGGGGCTAGGCTACCGTCCTTTAATTAGCACCCGCACATATTTCTGCTGTTTAAGCCGTCTGTAACTCAGCTGTTGCAAGGATTTGGTTACAGAGAGCGAAAATTTGAATGTAATTAAAAGCATGCGGTGGCTTCTGTTTCTATTGCCCTAACCATATTGGGTCGCTTCGATTATCACACCCCCTCCTCTTACTCTGCAATTGCAAAATTGGCCCAGTTGCCCGCCGATCCCTGTTAACTTTAGTATGTATAGGCTAGCTAAATAATACTTTGGGCATATTGTACCGTAGTAAGTTAGGAGCTAAGCCAACAGTTGTACAGTTACTAAAGCCCACACCATAGCCCTGAGTACATAAAGTGCATGTGTTCATTTAATTCTTGCAGGTACACAGAACATAATATTTCTTTTTACTCTTCCGGCCTTACCATTTACACACTGCACATGTGCATAGCAGCACGATCTAAAGTACATCAAGTGTAAGGTTTTTCAGTTTTCCAAACCACATGGCAATTTTCCAGACCAATCATCTAAAATTAAAGGACTTCCAAGACTGTAAAAAATTTTCCAAACCTTTACCAGGTTCTGGGATGCAGACCATGGCTGCATGTTGAAGTGTGCCAAAAATGAGCCTTGAAAGAAATTGATCTGCAATATAGCAGGTTTAAATCCTGCAGGAAATTGCAACTTTAAATATCTTGCAACTAAAAGGAAATTACTCTACCATAAATAAATACAAGAAATCTATAACATGGAAACTTTCCAGAGGGCATAATATCATTGCTTGAAGCACAGGTTGAAGGGCTGAAGCCCTCCCCTCTCCCCCAATCCCAGTCTCTTACTTACTCGATGTGCGAGCTACAGCAGTTAGTTGCATTCTGGCGTGTTCACTGAGGAAAAAGCTACTATTTTTCAAACCCCAAAATATCATAGACCAATGTGGAGACAAGAGAGACTTTAATGCACAGTCCCATGATGATTGTGGGCCAGTATGCAATATTAAGCATGGTAAGTACCAAGTGGCAGCAACATTCAAGTAGTATAACAGCTACCTGCCTGATTGGAAACAGGTCTAGTTTTAGTATGTGAATTAATTGGTCACACTCTAGTGTTTTAATACCCATGGAGAATTCGCAAGGTAAGCAAAAAGTCGTGAAGTGAAACCTTAATTCTTTTTAGCCTTGAAGTTTGCATCTATCTTCAGACCGATCATGGTAGATTTATAATCTGCATCGCCTACCAGGACAATTTAAATCACCATTTCAATGTCCCACATGACTTAAAAATATATTATCCAACATAGCCATATGATGTTTTTCAAACTTCAAGATTCATGAATAGAATTGAAAGTTTCTGTACAACATAAATACAGCAACTTATTAACTGAAAAGTTATTGCAGTTGTTTTTTATCATACTTATGGTAGGATGACATAAGGGCATAAATCCCAAGTAACAGCACTGCACACAGAAGTATGTAATTTGCAAAGAACATCTTCCATAATCAGTTGATTTCCTTTAAATTCACTTCCACTTCATTGTTCTTGCTACTTCTGAGAATGTATAGGAAATTCAGTTTTGCTATCTTGCAAGTTGACCATGTATTGGCTGACCTTAAAACTGTTAACATGTGAGGCTACACCACACCATGCTATATTATGACTTACCCTTTTTACAAAAAGAAATCAGATTGGTTATTGCTTATTGGTACGATGCAATACTATATGTAGCTATGTGTGAATCAGAACATATATAATGAATAGCTCGTAAAGCTTGACTAACAATTAGTCTTCTAGGATATCATCACCAGTTTCAAAGACTTTGTTGTACCCATCAGAAGCAGAAAATATGTTGCCAATAGCCCACTCACAACATGATGGAATAATTCTCCTTTGGCCAGCTCTCATCCGTCCATGCTGCCAGTAAGTAAACATGCATAATGTCTGAAGTTTGCATTACTTCTTACAGGTGGATCAGCTAGGATATCCTCTGTTGCATGCAGTTGCAACCTCCAGAGCATGTCCATCCCTGCAAATTTCAGAAAATAACCTGCTTTTAGACAGGCAACCACCTCTCATTCTGCAGCACTTCCTCTAAATATGCTGAGACTGCTCTCTACAGTGTCCACACACACCATGCAGTCAGGTGAAAGCCCACTTTCATCACCAGTGCTTGCCGCTGGGTTGGCCTGGCCAGACGTTAGGATATTAATCCTCGTATGCTCTAGGGTTTTGCATCAACAATTTTGATATTAATTTCTCTATAGCCCTTCTTTCAGGACCTTGCAAGAATGCCTATGGAAGAGTAATAACAGCACAATTTATTATTCACAATTAGCATGAGTTAAGTCTGACTGCAATATAATTAGTTCACATCCCAATTAAAAATCAATGAAAGAATAGCCTCCAGAGTAATCATAAGCATATGGGACCACTTTCAATCTTTGCCCGACAATTCCACAAAAATATCACAGGTCTGCCCAAAGAGAGTATATTTTCTGCCGGAAGGTGGAGGGGAGGGGGCTGCATCCCCAGGTCCCCCTGGTCTCGTATGATTATGAGAGAAATTCATATGTGCAACAGTAGAAAAATATGTATCGGCCTAATATGACCAGACCAGCCAAATCTCACACGATTTGCCTGAATGAATTTCACACACCCCTGCAAGCCCTGTGCTTTCTCATGCATCCATTCCAAAGTTGCACCCTTAAAAATCCTATACAGCTGTATTGCCATTTACAATTTTTTCCACCACTGCCAGCCTTATAAGACGGACTTCTATCATTTCATCAGGTGAAAAAACAGACCTTAAATCAACCAGTTTTAATTTAAAGACACATCTCCAGAAATAGGAATTTTTGGATATTTCTGAAGCTCGAGCATGGCAACCCCTAAAAAGCCCATTCTCCAGCAAAATCTAACTAAACCTAAAGGATACTTGCACAACACCCTTGGCAGGTCTGTATATCAGATGATTACTTACAACCATATATCAGGATGAGGGGTGGATAGATACTCAGTATCTACTGTATATGTCACTTCAGCTGAAGATTAATGCTAGTAAAACTAATGGGTGGAAACACATTGAAATTCATGAAAACCTCTGTAAATTTACACAAGTCAGGCTTTAAGTATTTCTTCACTCATGCAAGGAACAACTTAGCAGTAACACACATTGACTTCTTCCTCTTTCCCACATTCAGTAGGCACATACTGGCTTGCATCATGCAATGGCACAGGGACAGGTGCATCATCGGAATCAGAATCATCAGAATCCTATGTACAAGCAAACAGATATATATATATATATGTTACATTTTAATAGCAAAATCCAATTTCCAACCGTATTTTTAGTCAAATTTTGCAAACTTGCTAATCCCTTATATAATCTCCAGTAACATTTGTTCAGTCCTTCACACTGGACCAGAATGCTCACCGTGTGTCATATATGCATGTGCGTAACCACATGGAAGGGGGTGGGGGTTGTTGAGCCAGGGTGACCAGATGTACCATATTTTACGGGATTGCTCAGTATTTGGCCAGGGTCATTTGTCCCGTGTCCCATATTGAACATCCTCAACATCCCTAGTGTGCCTTATGCCCTGTTTTCATACTTTTAGAAAACATCCCTGAAAAGTAGCCTGTATTCATATAGTGGGAATAACAACTGCGGTAGCAGTGCAAGGATAGGAACACTTACAGCCTATAAGCCTATACTGACCCACAAACAGAGTCAAGCAGTAGGTTTATCATACTGTGCTCGTATGTATGGTATACGGCCTAGTCTACATGGTTTATGCTGTTGGCAGGGGGCAAAAATAAATAAAGATAAGTCAAGATAGTATCTAGGTACCTCTGGCACCTTCACTTCACACCAAACTAGTACACACAAGAATTTTGCGTAGCCTAGTGATCACCTCCCCCCACACACACACACACAGTTTTCATTGGGAAATCTTGGATATGCCCATGATACTGGCCGAAGCCTTTACCATTGAGTAATGTTTTTTTCACTGCAAGAAAGGGACTTTAGATGGAAACTCTTACCCACACGCTGCACTTTGCATATGGGCATAATCATAGTTTTCATTGTAGGGGTGGCTGAAAAGATGTGGCTTGGAACAACCAACAGGCCTATGGAATACATAAATCTTCAACGCGCCGGATCTACCGTAAGTCGGTACGGACTCTGTTTGCTGGTCAGTCCAATTATCATTGCTCCCCAAACTATATATGACCGACCAAGGAATATGTCTCACGGCTTGCTACGTAGGCAACCGTTAGTCTGGATCCGCAATATTCAATGGTTAGCCCAGCCTATGCTAGTCTATATTTTTCATAATCTCATCGTTTACAAGTTAAGTGTAAGACTAGGCTAGGCAATATATACTTGGGGCTCAATATTCATGCATGGCCGAATCGGTCCTTTTCCATACCTGCATGCCAGCGAACATGACTGATACGCCACTCGACAAGGGCTAACACGACTTCCCTCCCACCGGTTTTAGTTTGCCATGTATTTTTGCAGAGGCAAGTAACGGGATCAGATGAGAAAACACTGTGATCCATGTTAATTCCGTAACCAAATAGTGATAAGTCGGTAACTTGGTTTGACCTTCCGAGTCTCCAGTGTCTAGTCATAAGCCATTGTACTGTACACGTCCAACGAATATTGTACTAGTATAGTATGCTCCTTGGTTACGTTTTCATGACCTGGGCCACAAATTTTCTAGCCCATTGTTGACAATCTAAGAGAGGAACGCATTTCTGTAATATAAAACCTTTTATTGTCCGTCGTCTCAAATGTTCAGCAATAGTTCCCTTCATCAGATATCGTGTTTGTAACATTTTTCAATATTTGACCTTTGTTCACCCCAACAGACCTTTGAACTACTCCAAAAACAAGAGGTTCTTCAATTCATTATGGGAGCATCTACCAATGATACCCCTCCTGAATTCATGTTTGTAAGCAGCAGTGCTGTAGTCGAGTCCCCACCATCTGAATCCGACTCCTCACCTGTCGAGCCGCCCCCACGGGAAAGTGTACAATAAGAAAATAATTAACCAATAGTCAATATTTACATAGCCTTTATTTAATCTTGCTGTATTTTAGCATATAGGTGGGATCTTAATTTTTTTACTAGAATATGCCAGATATTTCACTATTAAATTCTCGCAGGCCACAGACAAGCCAGTCTATCCTTTGTACGTGTTGTCCGTTGTTCTAGTTAAAATGATTGAATGACCCCTTCCGAGTAACAGGTTTCCAGGTTGACCTCACGGTACTGCCCCACACAATACAGGTGGTGGAGCCCCGGAAGATCGTGGATATTAACGATATACAGGGTTTCAATAATAAAGCACTTTTGCTATTATCGTTCTGAGAACGCCATACATACAGTAGGCCCTTGTCCTGTCATACCATTTTGTGTCATAAATGCATCTTATGTTGCCGGAAACGGACTTCCCATCAGAGGTGATGAAAGGATTTGCCAGCCAGGGACCAAGATTTCCAACTGGGAGGGGTGCAGGGCAGCAATCCGGAGCTCTGGCTTTGCATTTTGTGGTACTTTAAACATGCTTTGAGTAACTACTTTGGTGCTAGTGCTACTGCACAGTATCAGCGACCTTCTGAGATGGTTAACACGTAGCGTATTGTTTGACGATTTGAATTGACCACCCCTCTCCATGATACCTTAATACAACCAACAAAAACTTCATCTCCTTTTCGCTCGTTCACTTCTGCAAGAATTGGGCCTCATTCTGTCTGTTAACAATGGACAGCCACTAGTATTCAAGTTTTCTCATCAGTCTTACCCTTTGCAAAGATAACATTTAAACGCAAATTGAAAATGAACCCTAATTGACGCATATATTTTGACGGGAATAGGCTTGTGTCGGCATTTCGTCGTCGGGGATAAGACGAGCACCCCCTACTCATCCATCCATATAGGGACTCCCCTGTCAGCCTATAAGCCTAAAATATAGCGAGCAGACTGATGAACATAACTTTGTCGTACATGAGGTTACCATGCTGAAAATATTGTCCAACGCCGGAACAACCTGAAGTAAACACTCATTACTGGGGAGGGTACTGTGAGGGTACCGGTCCCTGAACTTTTTCCCTTCAATGTTTTTATGTTAGAATTGCCGTAATACTAAACGACCTCTTTAGCTTGAAAGTAGGGCCCATCTCTTTCTAACTGCTTTTTTAGCCATTTCAGTGCCATTGATATTTACATAATGATGTACAAGAACATAAGCCTCCGACATTTGCCCTCCTCCGATTAGGAAATATAATAATTAGGATGAAAGTGTCCATCGGACTTTGACCGTTTTCGTTTCATCATTCCACTTCTTAGAACGTAACCTCCTTTTGAACTTTCAAACCATTTAATTACTTATCTTAAACCATAAGCAAAAGAACTGAATGATACGAGTCCGAAGTATGATAAGCAGTGGGGTACGCAATTTTTCTCCAAAGGAGGAGCATGCAGTACGTCGTGCAATCGCCTGCCTAGGAAGGGGTATAAGGGGAGGGAGTGTCCCAGTCTGGTGCCACATGTGCAGCCTTTGAAAGTAAAATTTGTGTTAGAAAATTGACGTATTTTTAGAAACTAAAATAAATTTATTGGCCTTACTGAAGAGGTCCACGGTAGGATAGCCCTCCGCTTTGAAATTTTGGTGTCCCAACAGGCAATCTGGTTCCACATGTGCTATTTTTTGAAGTAAGATTTGTGTTACAAAATTTGCGTATTTTTAGAAACTAAAAGAAGAAGGACATCAATGATTGCCGGCCTGGGGGAGGGGTTGAGAATTTTTGAGAAATAAGGTGTCCTTAGGTGCAATCTGGTGCCACATATGCTACCTTTGAAGTAAATTTGTGCTAAAAAATTACGTATTTTTAGGATCTTGCCCAGGCTTCTCCACAAAACGAAGGGCCCCACAAAATTGTGTTTTTGGGTAGAGTATTCCAGACTAAATCCAGAGGTAGCCACCATCTTATAGAAAATTACATTAAATCGAACCAGTAAATCGCAGTCTATTTTTCCTATATAACTGCGGAGACGATATCCACGTGAAGATTTCTTCAAGATGCAACGGGATTGATGGTGGGGAGGGTGGTGGGTCATAGTAATTATACTGACTTTGTTCACTGGAAAGATATAATAGGACAACTAGAGTACTCGATGACTACAGGTGAGAAGGGAGCCGAAAAACTTTTACGGAGTATCTTAGCGATGCTTGTCTTCATTTTACATGGTAATTACGTATCTACAAATAGCGCTGAATACATACTAAACAAAGCTAACAATTGCAATTTGCCCTTGTATTTCAAAATAACCGAGGCTGAAAGTCATTTTATTTCTTTATGATGTAGTAGGTTTGAGCGCTGGGAGGGAGGAAGGGCAATCTCGAAAATTGCAAGCATTTTTTCAATATTCCCGGGTACCGATTTTTCCTTCTTAAATTAATAATTGGATAATTAGCAGGCCAAACAATAGAACGAGTTTTTGTAACATTTTTAGGCACGGCATCTGGAGAAGGAGTCGAAAAGGAAACCTCCATTACAGTCATAGTCAATATAAGCCATAAAAGGGGTATGCACTTGCTTACAGTCACTTTTTTACGGCTTAACGATTTGAGGAAGTGGAAAACAACACTGCGTCGACCCAACTCGGTGTAACACGACAGTGAAAACCAGTCGCTTGGTTGATGGGTCGGTTAAGTGTGTGTCAAATTGTGTTCTCGACCCTACTGTCGGTCCCGAATCTGATCTGACAGTCTTCGCCATAATCACATCAGAAATATAAAACTGTTTGATAATCGTAGTAAAGTTGAGTGGAGGGTAGTACCCCAGGTGAGTAGCCTATTAAAGGTCACGGTAGTGTGCACCTGTCTTTGACCCAGCCGAGACCCAATTTTTATGAATTGGTCAATAAAGAAGCGTTTGCAAAATCAGATGACCGTTGCAGAAAGGTACTCTTCTCCGTCCCATCTCCTTTTTTATGTAACTCATAAACTTATACCAACTCGTCGACAAATTTTCAACCCGGGCCCGTATCCACGGGTAGGGGGCATTTCGGGGCAACCCCCCCAAAAAATATTTCTGCCCCCAGATGAAAATTGAAACTGCATAATAATTAATGTAGTGGAATATTTTATGCCCCCAATCACATTTGCCCCCCCAATTACAACACTTGCCCCCTTTAAAAATGTGAAGCTGGCTACGGGCCCGTTTCAACCTATCTGACTGCGACCAGAGGCAATGGCAACAAGTGGCCCCAAATAAAAACCTTTTTGACACTGTAAACTGAACTATTAAAGAAAGTGACATGTTTGTGCCAAAGGAAAGCGAAATAAATAATATTGTGTATATCACAAGAAGAACGTCAAAAATCCATGTTCAAGTTAAATAAACTTAACGTTTATTATAATTGGAACGAAATATTTGTCCAAAAATGTTATGGTAAAAACAAAAGGTGAACTTGAAAAATGATAAAATTAACACTTTTATTTGTTTGTGCTTTTAGAGGAAATGGTTTAAACAAACATCTATTTTCATGTGAAAGAAGAACGGACGTAGCACATGAAATCAGATTTTCATTCAGTTCCGATGGGTAGTTGTTGTTCTTGAGGAAACAGCAGTCAATTTGCACCAAGCAGGAGTAATGTCATTTCCTCACATTTAACAGCAATATTTGTTCGTGATTCAGTCCTTCCGTTTGACATGGAAACACGGAGGGAATTGAGTTTTCAATGGAGAAGTGGTGAAGCTTGAGGCGTCTTGTAACTTTCGCAGCTGCCCTCGCTCCCCTGTGCCTAGAGGGAACGGGACAGGGGGCGGGTGCCTCCCAAAAAGTTTGTTGTGTTCCCCTCCCCATGAGGGTTGGGGTATTAAAAATTATGCACGACCATGCACGTCGTTTATGTATCGATTTGGTAGGTCACTTTGGTGGATGAGATAGCACCAAATGGTCGCGGAATACTACATTTTGTACGAAGCGTTTTGAGCCAATCTATTTGTGTGAACTTTGTGAAGTACTGCAGTACTGGGAAGTATATTGCAAAGTTATTTTTCTTTCAATCTTTTTTCAAGACCTTTGAGACCGTGAGTCTTCTCCATCCATCTTAATTCCCACATCGGTTATCTCAAACTTTTTAAGTTGAGTTATTGTCATGGCACTGAGTCTGTCTGTCTGTTTGTCTGTTTATTGGGCTGTCCGTCCCTCCGTCCGTCCTTCAACAATTCATAAAACAAATTTGGCTTTGATGTTTTTAAGAGGAACTAAATGTATAAAACCTGGTGAAATTCCTATTTTATTCATATTAAGGTGTCCCCGGCCGAGATTTCAGAAAGTGGAGCTACTTCAATTGCTACCGCCCAAAGTGATTATGAAACAAGCCGGAATGAAGTCATCTCACAGTAATTTGAGCAATTCTTTTTCTTCCCATTAAAATTGTTTAGTTACTTACTGATTGATTGTTTTTACCTTGATATAGCTGAGGATGTAAAAATACCGGTAATGCAGAGTTTGCAAAATTCTTTTGCTTCTCCAGACTGCCATGCATACCGATTATAAAAATATAGAGGAGGACAAAATTAAAATTCAAAGGACAACATTCTAGTGTTGCCGGATCAATGTCAAGCTTTGAGGTCTGCTGCGCTTGACTTAGGTCCGCTCGGGATTAAAATATGTTATCTTATCTTGTTACTCTCTCAAAAATTACATATAAGATTGAATGCCACTTTCTTGTTAGGATGATCCTTTTAGTTTCTCTGTAAGCCTCAGGGCCTTTCTAAGCTCTTAAATTATTCTACATCCTTGTTAAATGAAAACAGTTGCATTTTCATGCTTCGATATCTGATATAAACGTCACGAGATATTTTTCCAGTAAAATTTTGGTTTCGTCCTTTACAGGTTAGCGCCAGAAAAATTAGTCTGTTATCTTCTCAAGCCAGTTGCCAGGAAGAGGAGGGTTTGGGCCCAATAGAAAATTTTTCGACCCCTAGAATGCTGAAAATCATCGTCTAAATGCATTCTAGTACTTCTCGCCACCAAAAAAACATTTCATCCACTTTGAGCAATTTCTACCCTTACCTTATCTGGCTACGAGCGTGTATTATCTGTAAATTCCCCCTTCTATGATTGTCCAACGATCTTAAGACATGTATGGTAGCACTCTTTTGCAGCTACAAAAAATCAAATACTTGAAACTGCACCTTTCCTAGGGACACGTAACCGTAATGTCATGTAGTAGTATGTATAGGTATTGCAGTGTAGGTTAATACTGACCGCCATTTTGTTGTTTATCACTAAGATTGCCTACTGATGGTGCGATACCTTATGCATGAAAGTTAGACATTGCACACGACACCTAGTCTCTCTGGTTTCCCCTCCCCTCAGTGATTGGTCATTTATTTATGGTATGGTACTTCCAGCCAATCAGTACTTATTCCATAGTAACAGACTTCCTTCCTTTTGTCCTAGATCTTCCTGTTTCCTGTCACGTTTGGTTCCAACGTCACATCTTCGTTCCACGTGGAAGCCGTATCCCATATTTCCCTGGGTGTGGCCAATTTCACTTTCTGCAGCCTCCTTGTTGTTCATACAAAATTGTCGTATTAATAAATATTCATTTTAAGAGTACGTCACAACCTTTGACCAATCAGGCGACAGCAATAGGATTCCCTGTACAGCCACGAGATACACGAAGGCCTGAAAGCCCAAGCCTCGCCAAGCTCTTAACTCGTGTTGCAGACCTCACAGAAGAAGCACGATGTCATTTTGTACATAATATAATAATTCAACCTTTTGGCCGGCTTCTTAATCACTTTTAATTTCTGCATAATTCTGAGGAAGAGATGGAATCAATAATAATCGAGTGAATCAAGAATAAACTGTCATGTTTCTGTGTTTTTGGACTGAGCTCACCCCAAGCCTTCGTAGGAGCGATTGGCGGAACACTATCTAATAGTAACTTCATTTAACTCATGTATGTGAATGTGAAACCTAGATTGCCCTCAAATTGCAAGCGCTGCTGTGTCGTGATTAGTTGGATGCATGCAACTAGTATACCTGTGGAAATTCGCAGTTAAAAGTCGCACGAGGCGTTACTAATACTTTGTGCTCAGACCTAGCCCTACATGCGGGGGGCTGGGGGTATAGGGGGTTTAGCTCCCCCCAAAAGGCTCTCTTAGCACCCCCAAAATTGGGCAAAATTTCATTCAGTCAGTAATGAAGACATAGATATGCTCAGGAAATATTTTATCAGGCCCGTAGCCAGTACGTTCTGTAGGTAGCACACCACCAATTATTCCTCCATTGACTTACACATTAATTTGGACCGTTGTAGAAGTTTTCAACGGGCGCAAGCTACCCCTCATATGAATGCTGCCGAAAAGGCCTTTCACAACGATTCCAAATTTGTGTACCATGACCCTAGAAATTTTGAGCTAGAAGGGCCTGTATAATAGAGTGGTGGTTCCTGTTTTTTTTTTTTTTTTTTTTTTACTGTAGACTTCTAAATGCCGTTTTGCATAGCGGAAAGATATCTCGCAAAAAGTGCCTGAAATACCTTCATTTTTTTATTTTTGTAGAATGACTACTTCAACTATTTTCCAACCACAAAAACATCACAAATTGAACACATCTCCTCATTAACATGGTCTAATCTGTCCCCCAAGAAGTATTTCTAAGGCGTTAAATTCGTAGGGCAACCTCCTCCTCTGGGATTCCCCTTAAATTAGTGTTGTGCTACCTAAAGGAAATGGCAAAGTTGGACTTCAGCCTTCAATTTCTGCTAGTTGACTCCTACAGTCTTAATGACTATGAGTTAAAACCCCTTTTTTGATTTGACCCCCCATCCTTGGCTCAAAGCTACATGGAAATGTTGTATACAGACCCAATTTTACTACATTCTGTGGCCCTAATATACCTCATTTGCAGACACTTGTGTGCTACATATCCTTATGTTTTAAGCCATTTCAAGCCTTATTTCATTCTTCCACAAGTTCAGTTAAGATTTATAAACACTTATTTAATACTCCATTCCCCTTTGAGATATAAAAATCATGTTAAAGTACTTTTTTGTCAAAATGTAAGGCAAATTACATCTCTTTGGGCTCTTCTGTCCTATCACTGATTGAATATTTTAGTAGTGTGGTAACAGTCCTGCTTACAGTTAAGGGCGTTAATGCCCTTGTAATCAATGACAATGACTTTGCATTTAAGTTTGAGTTAATTCCTATGAATTCATGAAGTTATTGCTCTTTTTGAAAATTTCTAAGTACCTGCAGCTACTCCACAGGGACGACAAAAACCTACACAAAGCTATCAACCCAAAGCAAAATATCACAAAAGTTAGCTTCACATTATAAACATAAAAACATCATCACATCAGTTTAGAAGCCTAGATGAAGGGATTTTTGTAGACCAATTAT
>WURT03260557.1:4601-25800 GCA_009936505.3 Holothuria glaberrima | reverse complement strand
GATAGTCTTCTCTACAATTCTTTATTGGGGTGACTGCATTCTCTCTTTAAGGAGAAAATAAGTGAGTTTATGGTCGACCTATCGTCGTCGGGCATAACACACTTTGTTACAGTAAGTAGGAATCCCCGACGACATTTAAAAATATCTCCCGATTGAAAGTAACCAGCATCTCTGGACGGGAGAACAATGGAATCATGAAGTCGTCTTGAGCCATTATCGTTGAAAAGTTAAAAAAGTACAGCTAAGAGAAAATTATAAGGATTTTTCTAAGTTTGGTTTGTTTGCTGTTTTCTCAAATGCTGGTACACAATAAGACATACATGCAAGCAGTGTTTTGAAACCATTTCTTTTTAACATTTTCACCCGAGTACACAAGATGACACAAACCTAAGCTTCCAACTCCACTTTAAAAGAGTGGTTGAAAATCGCTGAAGATGAGTAAGGACATAAACTTGTGACAGAAGCGAAATTTTTGAATTGATCTCCACAGATAAAACCTTGGCACAGTTTTGGCGATTTTGTGTCATTTGCTTTGTCGCGAAAGAAAATAAAATAAAGTCAGGCTTCCAGCTGTCCCGGATAATGTTGACTCAAACTCGTTGATGTTGACATAAAACAAAACGTTCTTAAGGAGGTGGGTGAGATGATCGTAAGAGTGTCAATTATTGTCACAAGATTAGCGACTTCCTTTCGTTTGTTTTGTTTTGGATTATGAATTACAAAAAGCTTAAATTCAGTACTAAGTAAATTAAACAGCCATAAAAGGTTTTGCAAAGCTCTCGGCCAATAGTAGATCCATTAAAGTGTTTAATCACAAAAGTGGCAAGGGGCGTAGGAAATAGCTTCACTGATTAGTCCATTGGGACTATATTTGATTTCTTGCCGAAGACAAAAGGAATCTATGCAATCACGCAGACGATTGTGTGTGTATGTATGGGTGTTTCTGACGAATGTCTTGTAAACACGACATCTCAAAATAGCAATAAAGGATAATTTTCATACTAAGGATATCGAAATATAAAACAAAAGGAAGATCCCCATTGTTTTTGATGGAGGTCAAAAGTCATGTGAGGTCACCAGAGGTCAGAAATCGAAAACCTTTTTAAGACGATATCTCTAGGTGGGGAGCATGGATGCTTTTCATACTTGGTATGTAAATGCGTTGCAGTCAACAAATGAGCCCTATCGATTTTGGTAAAGGTCAAAGCTTATCTGAGGTCACCGGAGGTTAAAATACGAAATTCTTATTTTTTTTTTTTTTTTTTTTGAAAACACAATACCTCAAGATAGCAAAGATGGACCGTTTTCACACTTTGCATGTAACTTTATCCCTGTTGGATCCTTTTCACACTTGGAATACAGATGTGTTACGAGAGAGAGAGCGGGAAAGGGAGAGGGAGAGAGAGGCGACCCCATGAGTTTGTTGGAAGTCGAAGGTTATACGGGGCCATCAGAGATGAAACTACGAAACCTTGTAAACTAAATAGACAGTGGGTGGAACCTCTAAATTGCTTGTGACTATAGCATAAATATAACACTGTGCGCTGGACGATTCCATTAATGGCGAAGAGGATTAACGCTCGAAAAGATTTCTAATGCAGACGGTCCGGGTACGTATTCCTCCTAAGACACGATTTTGGTTTTTTTTTCTTTTTTTTCATTGTTTGGTAGTGTTCAAAAGTCGTATGAGGTTAGAAGAGGTCAAGTTTTCAAAACATCGTAAAGAGTGGTACAGCCAAGAAGTATATATATTTAAGAGATGAACCTCGGTTAAACAAATACCCCAGCAAGGAATCACTTAACCTTTGGGATTCCTAGTGTTTTCTTTCTTTTTTCTTTTTTTTTTTTTTTGGAAAGTAGAGAGGGGAGTAGTTCGGGTAAGTCTATTTGAAATTGGATTTACCTGGAACGTTTAATCGCATTACTTAGGCCTAGACTGAAATCCCTTCAATTAAAATAGTTACGTGTATTCAGGCCGAATGAAAATGTTGCATTTACTTCCTAAAGGTTTCCTTTACCTTTCAAGCTCTGCCTGTCATGCCTCGTTTTGGTCGATTGAAATGATAAGCATAATGCTTATCGATGATGAGCTAAATTGAAGTGGTGTGAAACAAGTTGATCAGTGTTTGGGTTTTAAACGCTGACCTGTCCTGTGTCAGTCTCATTTTAGGTGGTTTGTTTGATTCTCCCAAATTCTGCGTTTCAGACATAACTGACAATAGAAGAGATATAACACGTTTACAGAGAGACAATTGCTTAATTTTTAAAGTGCCTGCAGTTTGATACCTCTGAAAGTATTTAGTGAAACCAATCAGAGCTCCCGTCTTGCATTTGAACAGGCAAGAGGAACAACCAATATTCCCGTTGTTGGCCTCGGCTGAGGCTTTTACCCTGAAATTTTGCCTGTACCAAAATGTCCCGTAAATTTTAGGAACGCCACCAAGCATTAACGGTGATATCAGAAAAGATAGACTTTAGGCTAACCTGGGAGTTGCTTTTTGAGGAAACCATGCTCTAAAGTAGAGCAAATGTTTTTGAATGAATTTGGCGAGTGGTAGTAGACCGTGAAAATATTCAGATACCAATTGCACCCTATAAGGTTTGGACTAACGGTATTTACAGTTTTAATTGAACCCCTGAAATAATAGTCAATTGCTGAGATGAACAGATAATTCGTCAGTACGGATTTTTAATTGTGTTTCGGAGAAGCAGATACGTTTAATGCCACGTTCTTGGCTGTACGGAATATTTTCGTTACTCCCAGTGCGGGGTACGGCAGCTGCTCGTTAGTACGCGGTTGTGTTTATACGTGTGTTTATTGAACAAATATGTTTGGAGTGAACCATTTTCTATGTTTTCTGTTGTGTCCAGGACGAAGAATCTGAGCCGGCGTCTCACAAGCGATGCAAACACACCCTTGTCATCCCAGACAAAAAGTTTTATCGCACATATGGAATGGAAGGCATTTTTCTAAGAGAAGAATGATGACGATGACGATGACGGTGACAGTGAGGTGGCGGTGGCGGTGGCAGTGGCGGTGGCTGTGACGGTGACGGCGACGGTGACGATAGTGATGAGAAAGCTTCCGGTGATAACAAGATTAGTTCGGTTAAAATGATACCGGCTAGCAAACAGTGACCCCAACCCGTTGGAAATATCTGAATAGTTATCACACAAAAATTGAATCATGTTTTTACTTGCCAATTCCAATCCAGTCTAAAGGCCTGTATACACGAGCAACATTCCCAAAACATTTTTAAAAAATGTTGCAGAAGAATTAAAGTGTCAATTCTTTAAAACATGTTGCAGGAACGTTACATGTTTGAACCAATCCGAAGTTCAGTTCATATCAGTTCGTATCACATGACCGGCTCAGAGTCATATTTTACCTGAATGTTTTGGAAGTGTTTTGTTAATACTTTGGGAACGTTGCTCGTGTATACAGGCATTAAGGAGTGACATAAGTAAATTTTTAATCATTGGCCAAGTCCTTGTGCCCTCCGACAAGACTAGAAATTTTTAATGCAGACAAGGTACTGACAGAGGCGCATTAACTTCCAGGGGAGCGAATTACGTTTAGTGGGCCGAGATTCACTGAAATGCATTTAGGCCATGGTCATGTTTAATTTTCTTGAGGAAGGGGGCTCCCTCATACCAAGCTAACTTGCATTACGAGCTTGCCTCTATGACAATTTTTTCGAAAGGAAATTATGGACGGTGTTTGTGTTTGAACTTAAAATGTCATGCAATGTAGGCTAAGGCATCTTTGTGACACTTCGCCAAAAGTTTTTTTTTTTTTTTTTTTCGTGGTTATCTTTAAATTTCTTAGCGAAGGTGAATCGTTAGTTATGCTTTAGCGTAAATGCTTTCAAAATGTAAGAGGGTATCGTGTCTTTGCTGACGTCCTCTGAAGTTCTAAGCTCCAAAACAAGGACTCTTTCATTAGGCTCGAAGGACTACAACCTGATCAGAAATGCTCAAATACGGTATGTCGCATTGATGTTGCTTGCATTGTGGCTGTGGTAACGTCGTTTATGTTTTCTCTTGTGGACTTTGCAACTAAATGTATGTGGGAGAAACCAAACGTCCCCTTGTAGAAGGAGTCACTGAACAAATCAGGTCAATAACAAAGCTCCAATATTACCCGGTAGCCACACATTTCAATCCCCCATCACCATGTTCGACAAAGAACTTGGCCGTTTCCGCAACCATAATGTGCCAAGGTTCTTACCGTGATCGTTTAACTGTACGGCCTATGTTAAATCAGTGTTTTCGTTTATGCAGATGGCAATATACTAACTACACTACACATTTGTTATTTTGTGGCAATACTCTATATCACTAATACCATTTCTTTTCATGATCTTAGAACTTTCTGCAGCAAATTTGTACTTCTGAGGTCACTTTCAATCATTTTATCCAAAAACTAATATTTTACAGTCACATGCTTTAAGCATATAACAAAGGTCTTAATCTTAACTAATATATTTAGTCTGCTCACTTGCTGCTGATAAAAGACCAAGGATATAATACTTTCAATAACGATTTATTCCAACACGTTTCGTCATAAAGATTAAAAGAATTTTTCGCCATGTTCCACTTCTATTGAGTTCTGGAGAAAGTTTCTGACCTTCTTATTAAAGATATTTTTTCTCTAAGTTTAGAGCATGTAAGATGTGGTCCTTCTCATGATGTTACTTATCAACATTTTTGCTTTACTCCATGCTAGATATTCTATTGTCGATTGCAAATAAGTGATAAGACATTCGGTGCCCAAATTTGTGCTCACAAGTATATTTTGTCTTCAAAAGTTGAATATTACATTTTTTGTAAATATAACAAAGTATCTCAGTCGTCATGTTTCAAAACAAACTTCCGCACAATGATATAAATAAAGACGGTAAACCTGCAGTAAAATTTTCCAGTTAAGGATTTCAACGAAATGTTTCCATATTTTATGAAACCGTTTATGCCCTCATGCTAAATAAGTATACACAATTGTATTTGGTTGTAAAAGATTAACTCAGACAATCTTGTAACTGATAATGTAAGTTAAGCCTGTATTTGAATTTTTATGTAAATATTTTTGCACCCTTTATTTGAATATACATATACATATATACTTTTTGTAATTACGCGTTTTAGTGATTTTAAGGTATGGTCTCTGGAAATGCGACTCTAAATTCATTCCTACTGGTGTCCAGAGTGGACTGAATCGAATTCGTAGTTTCTTTCTTAAGTTTAAAATGTTTGGAAAATTATTATTCTGGACCGTATACATAGCAATATACCATAGTTACCGAACAAACTTATATGATAACAACTGAAGGAGGAAAAACTTAATGCAATATTTGCAAACCTTTGATCTGTAGATGGTGCAATGAGTAGTTCTTTGAGCAGCGGAGGCACACATACATTCCCTCGTTATATAATGAAACAGATTGCATGGACAGTGAGCCATTTTTTACCAAATTCATTGCTGGGCTGTATTCTTTGTCCTGAGGCACTTCGTTCAAAAAAAGTGGCAGATCGTTGAACTTCCAACTACTAACACAATGTGACTCATTAAAATAGCATCCTTTTAATAAGGCGCTGTCCCAAACATTGACTGAATATGAGTATTCTATGTAACTTCCACAAGAGAAAATAAGCTGAAGGATTGCCAAGACACTTGTACACAAACATAAATCGTAGACAAATGCCATACTCCATAGCCCTGCGTAGTTGGTTGCATGTCGGCTCAAACGTCTGTCAAAGAATGCCTACTTGTGAACTTTTAGACTTAGGGCAATGAATTCTGTAATTGCTAAAGTGAAAGTATAGTTGCATAAGTGCTTCAATTATAGCTTTGCCATTAGAGATCTTTTAAGTATGTGATTTTTTATGTATTTCAAACAGGGGCGTCCCTATGGATCGATGAGTGGGGGGTGCTGGGCATTTTTTCCCTACAAAATGGACTACATGCCAGAAAAAAAAAAAAGTCTCAACGCCTGTGTCAAGAAATGTTTGAAAAATTAGGTGTCTTTGCATGCCATCTGGCGCTACATATGCTACCCTAGAAATAAAATTTGCGTTCAATAATTTACGCATTTTAATTACTAAAAAAGAAAAAATCGGCATCTGGTTGCATAAAAACCATGATCAACTAACGCCCATTCCATTTTTTTATGACGCAGCAGGTTTGAGGGTTGGGATTAACTCGGATTACAAAAGCTGCCACTCGGGACTTCGCAATAATCTAAGGAACGTTCTGTCCTTCTTGAATTTAATAATTGGACAAATAGTGGGCATGAAGTATGCACGAAGCGCGCCGAAAAATAAACTTTTAAAACCATTTGGTAATGTTTTAGGAACTGCATATACAGGAGTCGGAAAAGCCAGCTTCTTTCGCAATCATCGGAATTCAAAATGTGCGCACTTTTAAGTTTACAGGAAACGCGAACCCCTCCGAATAGTAAGTGGAAAACCATGCAGCGCACACTGGACCGACCCGACTGATACGTGACAGTGAAAACCAGTCACTTGACAGATGGGTCGGTTGGGAGTGTGCTAAACTTTGTTATCGACGTCACTGTCTGTTCGGATCGCAGTCCGACAGTCTTCTTCGACTTCATCGGAAATATCAAAGTGTTTGATATTAGGAGTGAAGTCGGGGGAAAGGGAAGGGTCGTCGCGGTTTAGTAAAGCCCAGGCAGTGTTAAGCTGTCATTGAACCAAAGGCAACTCTTCTTTTAATAAAGAAGCCTTTGCAAATCAGACGACAGCTCTGTGTGCTCGACCATGTGTGACTTACAAGCAGTAGATAGACTTTTGAATATATCCACCTCGCCAATACCGCACGTACAGTTCACCTGCAATCCGACTGCGACCCGATCGCACCTGGCTTCTGATACAGCCAACTCATCCCTGATGAGCATTCAGGCTGAGTTGCATCACATTTCAATAAGGTTTTGTTGCACACTTTTGGACATACTTTAAGTAAACGATAGTCATCAATAAAGTTCTGTAGCCCCAAATTATTTTTTTTCCCAACAAAGTCAGGAAACTTGCCTACAGACAGCAAAATTTTCCGACGGACGACACTTTGAAAATTTCGGGGTGGGGGAGGGTGAGGCACCCCCACATCTCCAGTAGTTCCGCCCCTGATTTCAAATCACCTCAAGTAAAATCCTTCTTTTGAGGAAAAACTGTAAGGGAACTACATTGAAGTAACTACTACTGGGACCGACATTTTGCAGATTCACTCAAAAAAGGAAGAAAAAGTCATTTAGCCAATCAAAAGTATTGTTCGGTTTTCATAGATCTGGTAAGTTGTACCCCTTGCCCTTTAGGAGGCATGAGGACTTTTCTAGCAATTATGAGGAATAAAAGGATAAAGGATAAATGGACACAAATAATGTTTTTGCTCACAAACACAATGCATAGCGGCTTGCATCATTTAGTTGAAGCTTCTCACTTGTGTTATTCCTTTTTTCAAAGGCTCTTTTTGTAAATTCATTGCACATTTTTAATCAGAAATAAACATAGCACCATTATGGCTAGTCGTATTCAGCTAACTAATACAGAGGGTACCGCACATAAGGTTGTGCCACGTACGGAAGTTAAGCCAACTGTTCCTTAGTAAGGAAATCGCTACTCACACTTGCATTTTAAATTAACTTGTCGATAGCTGACATCGGCGTGTGAAACCGTTCAAGAATGGGAAGAGGGAGGCTGAATGTTGTTTTGGGATCACCGTCCTGGGGAGGGGTCTAAGGGGGGGGGGGATTTTGAATATTTGCGAGTCCTTAGACTCAATTTGGTACAAAATATTGGGCGAATTGTCAAGTAAATTAGTGCAAATTTTGAGCATTTCTTACAAAGGATACAAAAAAGGGAGTTTCCGTCTTTGAATGGCACGGGGCGTAAGCATAGTTCCAGCCAACCACGTTTTGACTAGGAGTGTGCCTTAGCCCCAAGCCCAGCTTCCCACGCCTATGCTATGTATTTTTTTTAAGCAGTAAGCAATTGGATGCCGATAGAAAGCTTACTGCCATGCATTTCAACCTTTGTGATAAATGCAACGTGGACATTGCTTTTTGACTAGCATAAAGTTCAATCAGCTCCTCATTTATTTTATAAAGGGCTTATAATATTATCAATATAGTACACCCTAAACTGAGCAACTTCCAAAAGGCATTGCATGCAAAATAAAGACAAAGCTCCGTGACTGTTTAAAAGTTTACAGGGTCTGTAAAATTACTCATTTTTATTAAGGAGATAGTGCATAACTTTGGAAGAAAACCTGTCAAGGTAGATGCACAACTGCTGATATCGCTACTCTGCTGATAGTATTCGAGTCGGAATGGAGATGGGAAGCCTGCAAGTAAAGAGATATTCTGAAGCCACCTGTATGTTTAAAGTGGTGTTATGTCCCAGTGCCAAGTAAGTGTGGTGGGCAAATTATGAAATATTCTAATATTCCAAGACGGTGTTTTCAAAATGCCTCTAAATTTTCAGGATGTAGAAAACATTTCTAAGCAATGGTAAAACTGATAGGTATACATGTAAGTATTATTGATATAGGCGAGTTGCAGTCTGCACTTTCTGCTTTTTTTTCCATTTCACTAATAATTTCATTCATAATACTTTTGGTCAAGAAAGAATTTCTTTTCCCCACTTCTTATGAGTACTTTGTTTACTCTGCATGTACATCAATGACAATATACATAATGTAGAAAATTTTGAGGATGGGGCCTGTTTGTTCACGATTTTGCAAAGAACGCTTCCACAAGAAGAATACCAAAATTAACATTTTAAATGCAACTGCCAATGCCAGTTTTAGAGAAGATAACAGGCGAAACTTCCCTCTGTCACCCCGCAGTGGGAGAGAAATGCAACGGAGTTGGGTTTTCCGTCCTTTGGGAGAAAAGCAATGTTGCAATGCTTAGTGGCTTATGATACGGGTAAAATTCTCCATCTTGCTAAATTTTCTTCATCTGGGTCTGAAAGGCTGATTGATGGCAGTTTATTACTGCTATATTTGGAGGTATGTTTCTCTTTTTGCAGGAGTTTTTGGTTATCAAAAGAGGCTTAAATAAAAAAAAATCTGGTATTTATGACGAAGCCTTGTACTAACGGTTTGTATGAAATTCTTATTATTCAGTCAATGTACATAATAGTGCTTTAAATTGTTTTCATTTGCACTGTAGTCTGTCTCCCGTCTGGAGCTGGTACTTAGGCCACTGCAGCTGGCCGCCACCTGCGTCGCTGAAAGTTACCGTGTTAAACGATAATGATTTTTCATATGCACTAGTGAAACGGGATAAGACATGTGGTCATGTCTGATTGTGAGAAATGATTGCTCAGCCCTTTTTTTGACATTATCCAAACAATATTATATTTCTCTCACGGTTTGTACTTAGCGTAGTGCATTCTTGATATCTATTCACAATTGAAGAAATGGATTTATACCGATCATTTTCATGTAATCCAAGTTCAATAGTTCTGCCTAATCAGGAAAAGTCTTACACATGTCATCATGCCCACCTGGGCCCGTGTGGACAAACAACTGAGTGAGCCATATGACCCTTGTTGGCCTAGCATGGGGGCCGTGGGAGCTTGCTCATATTAGCCCTTGAAGATTTGGCCGCGGTGCCTTTAAAGGGCCTACATGGGATGACATGCACAATGTACCATAAGTTCACATTAGTCCATTGATGGTTTTTCCCATGCCCATAAAGAACCCATATGGCCCACGAGCAGCCGTGGTCCCATGTGGGCACGTAAAAAAAAAACCTCACTTTCCAAACGTTTTTTACGTGATTAAAGAGATTTCAGTAAACCGACATATATGAACTTAGTGCTTTCTTTTGCATGGATAATATTGTCTAGCATCTGTACTTCAGTTCATTAATTTTTACATAATTGTTAAATATGCAATATCAGTTCAACCTTACACAGACTGACCTCGTCAAATAATCATTAACGACTTTGTTTATGATTAATGAAGTTTGTTTAGATTACTTTCACTTTCAAAGCATGATTTCACACAAGCATCAAGCATGTTCAATAGCAGAGCGTGTGCGACGTGATTTTCTTTGCTTTTGAAATGGTTGATTCCCAACTACACCCTATACAGTTCAATATTTTTTTCGAGAACTCGAGTAATTTAAATCAACGGTTAAAATCCTTTACATCAACGCGGACACGTCAGGATTATATTTATTTGTTAGTAACGGAAGCCACAGGGGTAAGTTTTTATTTGTTTTGTCTTCGGTAGAAGTTTCTTACACAAATACACATACACAGTGGCGTTTTTAAAGCAGTTCTGGGAGGCAGGCCCCCCTTCTTGGACAGTTAGGGGATATCATTCAGTCGGGGGATTTATGGTGTAGGGGAAGATATGAAGGGATTGAAGAGACGGAGAGATGATTGAAGAGACAGGAGAAGCACCCAAAATCAAGAATTATCCATCCGTGCCATATTATTTATTTTGTCGTTTACTCTTAACTTTTCCTCGAAGCAAGTTCCTCGTCTCCGCCCGTAAATCTTTAGTCAGTATCGATATTCGGACTCGTGACTCAGTTACTAGTACTTTTTGTCTAGGTTCGCGCAGGTTTTGGTAGCCGGTAATAATAGTCTATATGACTAGGCTAGGGAGGATACAGGATGAAAGAAAACTCGACTGAGGTGAATTTTTTTCTAGATGATTGAGAGTGTGATGGGGAGTGTGATTCTGTGCATGATACTCTTGTCGGAGAATTTATTTTCTTTTTGTTCCTAAATTTTCCAGCGGTCTCAAATTTGTCCTTATTTTTGGGGGTCTGTACCGTAAAGATCCCTGGTCCGCCATTAGAGTGAACAATTTCATGGAACAACAACAAGTAGAGATTCATGATAGAGGTAGTTAATAAATTTTCTGGAGAAACCGGATAAATGCACAATTGAAGTGCCAATTTTGTGTTTTAGAATTTTAAGGATCATTTCTTGCAATCTTTGGATATTGGAGTAACGGATTTTCCGGGTAGTTGTTTGGCGACACACGCAAGGAACTAGACACATTTCAATCAGTGGTATTTTGTGAGTGGAGATTCCTATACAATCTGGAGCTAATGGAATTCCAAATTGTCTGAAATCAGGCCTTAACTCGGTCGGGATGAGGTTGGCTTTGCTGCTGCACAGTCCCTTCTGTAGCAATCACCTATATGACAAAGTAATGAAACCGTCAATTTCATCCCCTTTTAATCCCGCTTAAATCGAACAGAATTGTGTGAGTGACACATCGGGGCGCTAACTATCGGGAAACCAGGTGCTTTAATTTCCAAAAAGAGAGTTGCGTCAAGCTCATGTACAGATATCAGCCTATCATTAAAATTCTTCTTATGTCACTAAAATTCTTGCTATATTTTTCACAAGTGTTTAATAATGTCGCTGATCATGTGTTGTTTTCGTCTTTATGAGTTGATTAAAAATTTTGTCACGTGACTTCAACGGGTACTATATGAAGTAGTACACCTGAGATTACTTTTTCAAGTTTGTCCTTAAAGCATGATGCTTGAACCAGCCTCAATGACTTGCTTTGATTACATGATTTTGCATATTGACGTATGGGTTCTAACGTTTTAGTGTTCAGTAAAATCTTAACTATAAACAACAATTAACATTTTTCACATGAGCTTCTTCCACTGGGGATAATGGGATTTATGGTCTCTCAAATACTTTCGTCGAAGCCTATCCCTCTTTGGGTCTCCCCCTGATATTTGGTCAACCACCCTATTAATTGCTAATACTTGTGATTGTAAGACATAATCCCCTCCAAAAATTTGGTGGAAGGTGAACCGAACACTTTAGTGTTCTGACAATGTCATATTTTTACTGAACATTTTACTAAATATTTGTGTCAATATTAGAATTCCAAATGACTCAAAGGTCATACACTCTAAGAACTGCCTATTCAAAGGGGCAATGAATAGGCAGTCTCATAAAAAAATTTGATTAGATCCGGTTCAAAAACGAATCAATTCTCATCATTTTCCGAAACAAATCTATTCAAATAATTGATTAGGTTTCCTATTCATTGCCCCTCTGATAAGATTCTCTTCAAATCTGAATAGGCATAATTTAGAGTGTACAAAACGATTTTTCCCTGCACTTCTCACGCATATTAATCCGAATTTATGTTCAATGATTATTAAATCATAAACGCCCATAATCGTACCATATCCAAGGGCGGATCCAGCCAAGTACTGAAGGGGGACAGTCGATCAACTTGGGCGCCATATTCTAAAGGAACCGGATGCAACGATGTGCAGGGGCGGCGCCAGGGTATTTTGATAGGGGGAAAAGCATGGGGAGAATGATCGCTGTCCTGGGGAGGAGTGTAAGGGGAGGTCCCCCCTCCCCATTGAGAATTTTTTGGTAATTTAAGGCTGCTTTAATGCAAAATGGTGCTGTCTTTGGTATACTTTTGAACTGATCATATATGGCTGGAAAATGTTCATAATTCAGTGAATTCTATTTTTGGTCGGTGAAAAAATGCCGTGATGCATGGGGAGGGGACTAAAGGGAGTGTCCCACTCTCCTTAGAGAAATTTTTGTTAATACAAGGTTGCTTAGATGCAAAATGGTGTTGTCTTTGAGAAAGTTTTGGAACTGATCAGATATGGCTGGAAAATGTATCTAATTTAGTGTATTCTAACTTTTGGTTGGGTGAAAGAGGAGGGAAACCTTTTTTGTCTTAGAGAAGAGTATGTTGTCAACAAACCTCCTGAAGCTTTCCTTTAATAGATACGTTGTGCCTTCTATTCGGGAAAAGTTTTGTTACGCAAAAGTACGTTGTGGAGTCCACATGAACATTCTTGAACTATTACGAAAATTTCCTTCCTTCATTTGTGCATAGTAAAAGGGTATCTACAGGCTGCCAACACCGGAATTGGGCCTCCTGGAAGCTCTGGATTAATTATATGGATCAGATATAGGCCTAGCCCACCCCTCCTCTTCTCTTCTTATTTCTCTTTCGCTTCCTCTTTTTCTTTTCTTTCATTTCATTCTTTCTTCTTTTTCCCTACTTTCCTTCTCTCCCCCCTTTTCTTGCAAATTAAAAGGGGTGGTCGCTCTCACTGCCTCCCTATGGCGCCGCCCCTGAATGCATGTACCCTAATCACAATTGTAAAAAATTAGGCCCACCTTCTATGTCATGAGAATCCAGCAGGTGATTTTTTTCCCGGTTTATGGCACTGCCTAACTAGAATGTCAATCTAGGTTTGGCTAGTCTAGCTTTTCGATCTCGATCTGCTTGTCTGCGATATACGATACGGAAACTAGCTGACCATACGTGACAGGCAGTGTTGTGTTTGTGTAGTGACATTTGTTACAGGTTGTACATACACGTACGATGGGCGCGGGCTAGAATAATAAACAACTCTCATACAGAGTAACACAAATGACAGTGTTGTTGCTTGATGTAAATCTGACAAGGAAATCAATAAAACAACACTGGAAACAAGAAGTGGTAGTTTCACGTAATTTGTTAGGACGCAGGAGGGGCTCATTTTTTTCTTGTATCAGGGGCGCCGGATTGGTCATGGGGGCAACTGGGGGTCCCCAGTTGCCGCCCCCGATCCGCCCCTGACCATATCTCAGAACACAAGTACTGCGATCATAAGGACAGAAGGACCATTTTCGTCTATCGCGTTGTGAGAAAGAATACCCTTGTTGAATCCACTCCATTTTAATTTATTAACTGTGGTTTTATTTCTTGATGTTTGTGAGTGTTAGACCCAGGTGAGTTGCTGACATAGATTTTCCAGGTGTCTTCTAAGAAGTTACGTTCTTATATTTTTCTTGAAAATTAAAACGTTTAAAGGTCACGTATGAACCTGTGACTCCGAACGTGAGCGTACATTATGTACCACACTAATCACACTTGTATCCCTAGACTGTAAGACTGGCTCTTTTCATGTGATTATCTCGTCTTGGCAGACCGTTATCGTAAAATGTACTTCGCAGTTGTTCTACATTAACTTCTTAAGATTTCATCCGTCAAGTGTGAGGAATAATTTCCTCGTGCAACATGAAGATATCTTATGACATACCTAACTTTGCATTAGCAGTGGCTCATCAAACAGCTAAATGAAACTGAAAGAAGCCGTTGACGTACTGTTTAAGTATAGTTGCTCAACGTTTCCTCATGAGATATTTTTAAATGATTACAACAAAAAGTGTTAAATATCAAACTGACAACTTGATTGACAACTGTCCAAGTAGCAAACATTTCTTATTGTGCACTTAAGCCTGTTTACCTTTCAATGAGCATAACTGCAACAACTTCAGCCGTTTCTTTGCCTTTGAAATGATTTTTCAGATTCCAGTATTAATGAAGATTATGTTATCAAGCGTCAAAAATCATATCAACCGTTCAAACAAAAACTTAAATAAGCAATATTCAAGCACCAAAAATTCTTTTTTAGGTCATTCCAACAAACCAAATACCAAACATATGAATAACTTTATATTGCTTCATTAATTCTATTGTAAGTCCAGAGCGCTTGAAGGTTCGTTTGACCTTAAAGGACTGGACTATTTTACAAACCGTAGTTACTGGAAAAATTACCGCCGAGAAAGCTGAATTATATTAGAAAATTGCACAATATATTTCCCCTTCTCTCTCTTTAACGATATGACAATGTTATTTACAACCAGTGTTTGAAAAGCTGATAAAAGGGAGTTGGTATAGATATTGTCATCATGCCCCTATATTGTCTTTAAACTAAGTATGTAAATTAACAATCGCACTAAGTTTACTCCTCATAGCCAGCTTAACCTTGGTCTCTTTTTTCCATTGAAGATGCTAATAAAAAAACATAAATCAGTAATAAACTGCTACGTTTACAGCAGGCTATGTCAGCGCTTGTCGGCTCCTAACGAAACAGTGTTTCTTGCTGTCATTATTCCTAAATATGTTTTGTTTTGTTTCACATAACATGGTAAGTTATTTTACATTAGAATGGAAAATACTGAGTGCTTGAATAGACGTGAGTAGATATGATGCAAGCAAGATCACGAGTTTCCATCTAGGCTCCTTCCAAGTGTAAAGTTTTCAACATCGGAGACACGCCCTTCTTCAGAGACAATTTCCAAAGACAGTCGACTATAATGTCCTATAAATAGTCTTTCATAGGGAAGGTTCCCGACCTAGGTACATCCTTGAAACGAAACCTTAACGTACCTTTCCCTTGAAAGTGTGATAAATTTCAACAAGGTAAAATTTCGAAACAAATGACGCCTAAATGCACTGATAAGTTCTACGAAGCCCCTTACATGCAATCTGTGAACCATTTTGGGCAAAAAATTTCTTGGTTCGCTAACGCCTCTCACCTAACAATTTCCCCTTTGACTTATACACTAAATTAGTTCTGTTTTGAGGCCTCTGCAGCCTTTCCAATGTTCACAACTATTTTAACCTAATCCTCACATGAAAGCGGAGAAGGTTACCAATTATGGCACTACGAAATGTTTATACTATGACCGTTTAGATTTTGATCTAGATTGAGTTGAATTTTTATAGGGTACACCTACTTCTAGTTCTCATCAACATAACAGAAGATGTCACTCTTTGATATCAATTTCAAAAACAGTCAAAGCACTCTCAGTTCACCCCAAATTTCCAACATCTACACGTTGGCATGTTCTCTTCAAGGTTCAAAGAGTTTCATAGTTTCATTACCCACTGGACAGGTTATCATGACAAAAACTTGGTTTACACCGGAGTTAAATGTTCTACTTTATTGACGGTGTACATTTGACCCTGACGAATGTTACTCCAATGGGGGCTGTGAGGCCCTAAGGGGCATCGTCTGGCGGCACTCCACTTAGATAGTGTTAACAGCCCTTCTACGCGTCACTGACCATACGCCCTGAGTTGTTAAGTGGTTGTCTGCGATGTGTCTTAAAATAGATTGTGGACGATTTAAGGAACCCGCTTCTTTATGGGAAAATTTTTAATTACTGTATGGAATGAAAATCGAAGGGGAAAAGAAACTTGAAGAATTCTGCGACGTTAGGGATCGAACCAGTGACGTCCAAATGTTGACGTATGGAAGCCGTTCGCCCAACCCATTAGGCCACAGTAAATGTTCGAAGACAATTATTTTGTTTAATTAGTATATAAACCCTGTTGAGCATCATGAGTAACTTTCAGGTGAATTAGTATGCTAACAAATGAAATGGATTTTGTCTTTAACCAGGGTGAAGTGCTCACTCGAAGGTAGTACTTCCATGCTGTTAACTGGGGATCGTTAAACAGTTCTGCACTCTGATATAAGCAGCCAAATGAGCCCTCGTACTGTTCGTCGTTCGTTCGCTATTCGCTCGTAATAAACCACAGGCAGTGCTAGCGTTACATAGTAAATATCCTTAGTATATATAATATCAGAAGATAGCGCACTCCTCGGTTTATCGGCCAGGGCTGTAGTCGAGTCCACCCAGTCCGAGTCCGAGTCCCTGTCCCTGGTGTTCGAGCCCGAGTCCGAGTCCCTGATGTCCGAGTCCGAGTCCTTAAGCCCAAGTGCGAGTCCGAGTCACCGAGTCCCTGTGTAAATTGAACTTGTTTTGTTTTGAGTGCAAATGAATGAGAACTTTATACAATGAAACAGTCTTATTCTAACATTTGTTCCCTCCCCTAGTATTTAAGATGGCCATAGATCTAAACAATAAGTAAACTTAACGAAACAAAAGACCACTGAATATTCTCTTACGAACATAGAAAGATTTCACCTGACCCAACTGACCCACAGGTTCACCACCACACCTGAAAATAAGAAGAGAGTGACTGTCTATTGGGAATTTGGTATCAGGAACATGTTATTTCTCTCTTTTCAGAATGCATCAAGTGCACAAGGCCATGAACAGAACTGTACATTAAGGTAGCACACCCTCAATAATTCCTCCATTGACTTACACACTAATTCGAAAAAGTAAAGTGCCCTCTAAAACCTTGTAGAAGTTTTCGCCAGGTACAAGCTACCCCTCACGAGAAAGCTGACAGGTTGGCCATTCATGTAAAATTCAATTTATTCTACCATGACCATGAAGATTTTTTGCTAGCGGAGCTCAAAGCTTCCGTACCTATTACTTACTTTACAGCCTTTTTACTCAGTCAGAGCCTAATATACAGCCGCCAGCGTCTAAGCCCATAATGTCCCCCAAATGCTTCAATTGACCCCATTTTGCCACCAGTAATACTTATCTAGTCTGCTTGCATATCGAATTGACAAAAGACCCCATCCTATTTGGTAACATATCACAAAAGTTATCCAAATGTCTCTTACTGGTGTTATTTGTGAAGGAGAACAAATGGCGCATTAATATTGAGTTATTAATGGGGACGTGCTACCTTAACTGTGCAGAGCAGACCTTAACTGTGGATAAAACTTTGAGTAGCAACACTGCAGGTCAATGTATTTCACTTTACAGCACAACGAGGGTGTTTCCCCTTATGTGTAACAACTGAGCCTACTCATAACGCGGGATTCCCCTAATTCACTACTACTGCGCATGACCAGAATTTATCAAACCACACGCATGATGTAGGCAGCGTTTTCACGCTACGGCACTCACTGAGCGAACAACCCGAATGACTGACACTACGGCCTTATCCATGTCAAAATCTACCTTGGAAATAGCAGGATAATGCTCTTACGGCCCCTACTTGCAATTAGTATGAAAGCTGAACATCTAACTCAAACATATCAAGGTCAAAACTAATGAAAACTGCGATCCAGAAATGCGATACTACCCTTTCTGAGCCCAGAGACGGCAGACTGCGATATCAAACTTTCATAGCCTTAGCCTAACGTACACTACATACCGATAGGATGCTTCCCATACCAATAACATGCGTTATTTCGTAGCAAAATGAAGCAGAGAATCAGTCACAATCAAACTTCCAGAAGTTGTGATTACTTAAGAAATTATTTGTACCATTCTTTCTATGTAATCATGACATGTATGAGAGTAGAAATACTTTTTCTGAACGAATTCGCATAGAATCAAGTCGACGACATTATCCATGACATACCTTACCACATTCGGCTACCAGCGCAGCAATAGTGTATAAACGTGTTAACATTTCGTGCTGGATCCGTACATGTTATCTTCAAACTAGCCTTGGAGGCATGAGATCATTAATTTCGGAGTTTGCATACTGCACACTGACTAATGCACTGTACGTAACATGTACATGTAGCAAGAATATTGTACGTACACATACTGTAGTGTACGTAATGATATTAATTCAGCAAAGATGTTTTTCCGCAGCCTTTCGACCTCGAGTTCTACAGGGGGAAAAATAGCCGGTCTCGTGCCCGGTCTTGGTCCGAGTCCCGATTCCTTTCGGTCGAGTCCGAGTCCGAGTCCTGAACGCCGAGTCACGAGTCACGACAATCGGGACTCGAAAACGGTCTTGAGACCGAGACCGGTCTGGAGTCATCCAGCCCTGCTATTGGCACCAACTTGGCCTAACTGAATCACAATTTTAATGCCTTATTCTAAAGTTTACCTCTTTTCAATGCACACGAGTGTTCCAATCAAGTTTTAAAATCAGGTGAGTAGCGTGTTAATTCATTTTTACTTAAAATGTCTTCAAAAAAGGTTTAAAAGGAACATTTCTTGGCCATCGAAGTGGATTAGACTAATCCGTGCAACCGTTCGGTTCTACCATTGGATAGTTTGGCCGAGCGTCTCAGGCTCTACGTCATTCCGAGAGGCTGAACTATTCAACGGGAGAACTAAACTCCGTAAGGGGAATACGTAATGTGAGGTCCCATCGACGACGACGGTTGCACGGGTGAGTCTAGATCACTTCTATGGCCAAGAAATGTTTCTTTTTTGAAGACATTTTTAGTCCTAATGAATTATCACACTACTCATCTGATCTTAAGCTTGATTGGAACATTCGTGTGCATTGAAAAGAGGTAAAATTTAGAATAAGGCATAAAAAATCGTGATTCAGTTACACCAAATTGGTGGGGATAGACCGAGGAGTGCGCTACCTTCTGATATTATATATAATAAGGGTATTTACTATGTAACGCTAGAACTGCCCATGACTGTGCCCACCCCACTCCGCGAAGTCTTCAATTCTGAAGAAAATAAAATGCAACTTTTTAGTTTGTCGCTCATTTTCCAGTTATAGTTGGGCTGTTGTGAAGAGGGTTTGCCCGTGCAATGCGTTGCCTATAAAGGAAACATTAACTTTTACTTGAATAGATCACTCGGACAATTCAAAATATGAACAATGAAGGGTAATGACCTCTTTTAAAGAATAGCAGTTGACAAGAACTATAAAGAGGGCGGTTAAGAACGTTATACACTTGTTTAAAAAAACCGTAAAATTTAACTGTCCCTCAAGGAATATACCTCAAATTGTAACAAAGCTGAAAACATCCTTACATATATTAACTCTATTTATAGCTAACATCTGTTAATCTACAACTTACTTTCATACACAATAGATTAACAAAAACAAAAAAAAAAAAACGCCGAATGAAAATACTGTGACAAGTCCATAAAACCACTGCTATACTTCGTATTCGCTCGTTAAACAGAAAAACGGCCCCCGTATCAAAAAATTAAAAAAAAAAAAACCCACGCCATTTATCTTCATTTTGCCCCGTATTTCAGAATACCTTCCTGCTACCTTCCATGTACATGTCTATAACCGTAATACTTTCAGTTTAATACACAATTGATATTTTTTAGCATCTGTACGTCATTTGTGGCAGTATGAGTTTAACCTTAGAGTGATCTCGTCAATTTATCAATGACGATTTTGTTTATGTCTAACCGGATGAAGTTTCTTTACATTACTTTCACTTTGAAAGAGTATCGGGCATGTTCAGATATGAAGCTTCTACCTGGCCTTGCACAATGTTAACGATGTTTTCCCTTGCTTTATAAATTGATTGATTTGTGACGTGGAACAGCTATTTGGAGCAGGTCTTAGCTCCATATTTACGCTCGCACTCTCTGCCTGGATTGTTTGTTGTTCACTAACGACTGCGTAATTAGAACTTTTACCGACGTTTTGGGTTTTTATTCATTGGTTAGTAACAGGTGTCAGAACGCGGTCAAGTTTTCATTTGTTTTGTCTTTAGTAAACATGCCAGACACGTTGACATACAAAACACCCACACCAACCGTTGCATTAACCATGTGGCTACTACTTGTTCCATGGATAAACATTGCGATTATATCAGTGTGACCTCAGGCTATGAGCACACTTTATTTTACGAAAGTGAATAATGTCTGGCTAATGCTAATATCTCAAAAAATTGAACAGATTTTGATGAAGGAAATAGCATGAATTGATTTCATCATGATTTATGGTAAAAACTAATTGGTGTAAAGACGTATTAGCTTGTGTGGTTGGATGAGCTGGTCGGTTTTCTGTGAGAACTGTTTTCTAAGATTGTTTCTGAGCACCGGCACCAAGAGAAAACACAAGAGAAAACACACGAATGCAAACCAGTACTTAGTAGTCACCCAGAACATCAAAGCAAGGGCGTACGGTGAAGCGGGGGCGGGGGGGGGGGGACAGCCCCAGCGAAATTTGTGGAGGGCGGAAGTATGCTTTAGCCCCCTCCCCCCACTTTCCAAGCACGAAAATCCGTTATTTGTCTCTCCTGTTAGAAATGTCAAATATTTGCAGTAATTTACCTTAGAATTTGTCCAAATAATGTCCAAGATTGCATCTAAGGACCTTCAAAAATCAAACATTTTTCCAAAGAACTAAGAAATTTCAAAACTTGAGTAGTATACCTTACAATTTGTCCAAAATAATGCACCAAATTTCATCGTAAGACCCATAAATATCAAAAATTTTTCCAAAGGACAAAGAAATATAAAAAATGTGCAGTCATATACCCTAAAATTTGTCCAAAATAATGCACCAAATTGCATTTAAGGACCCACAAATATCAAAAAAATTTTCCAAAGGACTAAGAAATGTCAAAAGTTTGCAGTAGTTTACCTTAACATTTTTCCAAAATGATGCACCAAATGGTATCTAAAGACCCACAAATATCAAAAAATTTTTCCAAAGGACTAAGAAATGTCAAAAGTTTGCGGTAGTTTACCTTAAAATTTTTCCAAAATGATGCACCAAATGGTATCTAAAGACCCACAAATATCAAAAAATTTTTCCAAAGGACTAAGAAAT
>WURT03260447.1:5924-25802 GCA_009936505.3 Holothuria glaberrima | reverse complement strand
TGGGGATATTGGTCCAGAACATTAACATTGTAGAGCCTTATGTAGTTATGGATATAGCTTAAGTCTACCAAAATGAGTTCATCGAAACCTCAATGCATTTTTGCATTCTGGTTTAGAACAAATATATGGGAATTTGTCAATCATGCAAGATATGTATGTAAGGCCATTGTACTTTTTGAAAACTGGTTTTGATTTAAAAACCAGTTTTAGTGGCAGGAGAAACCAGTTTTTGATTTTGGACTAACAGTCTCAGCCTTAGATTGTAATAATAATAATAGTTGGATTTCTGTGCAGCACTTTATCACAGAGGTACCAGAGCTTTTCACAAATAATAACCTGTTTAGTGATAACAAGTCCTTGAAATTGCTCCATCTGCAAAGACTATCAAATAACAAGTTCCCGTGAAGGTAACCATTTAACCCGTGGGTGGAGAGGGTCAGTTGAGAACGAGCACCTTGCCCATGTTTCAACTCATGGATGCCATATTACAAACATGCAGGAATCAAACCAGCATCCAGCTTCAATGCCTCATGATCAGGTAGGATTGTACAGGATCAAGAGTAAAAGAATGAAGATTTTATAGGTAGTCTTGTGATGAGCCTGTTTGCTACCCCATGCTCCTCGCCAGACAAGTTACTGGAGAGGAGCAAGATAGATCACAGGGGGCAAAATAAAGCAAGATATACTCAAATGCATTGTTGCTATAGTAATTTTTAATTTCCAAGAAGGAGAAAAACTTTTTCTAGGGTGTTGCCATTACCTTACCCCTCTCCCTCTCCCTCTCCTTGGCCATGGGCATGGTTCAGAATACAGTTGAGGTTTATCTCAATGGGTTGAACACATTTTTATTTCTTTTTTAGGGGGGGGGGCTTCTTCCCTATTCGTGCCACAGGTTTGCATAGGATCCCATGTCAAGGGCATCATCCTCCTTTGCCATGCAGGGTCTAGTGGAAACCTGTGGTAATGTGATAAGAATTTTCCTACTGGAAAATATTGTAAGGAAGAAAATACATAAAACATGAAAAGGTGTCATTTTAAAGGATTTTTTAATCTAACAGTAGTTGATTTCTCAGTACATTTTACTTCTGGCAAGGCATAAACTTTATTCAAAAGAAGCTTGTTTTGAAACTTAAGGCACAAAGAATTTACTCATACAATTTTCCCTTTTGCCTTACATAGATTATTTCCCTTTTTATGTGTTCCTTACCACCTATCACTTCTAACGAGTCCAAACCCATTCCCCACCCCCCTTTACCCCCACCCCCCTTACCTCCCACCCCCACCCATCTTTTCCCTAATCTGCCAACTGTTCTAGTTATTCACACTTTTCCTCTTTTATTTTTATTGTTCCCTTAGGCATAGGTCCTACTTGCCCAGTCTTTCACTCTTCATATTTTCTTTTCATTTTTACAGCATGTGGTGGAAGAAGGGATGCTACCCTTGGAGGGTATATCAATTCTCCCAACTTTCCCTCTCCCTACGATGGTAACCACAACTGTTCATGGATCATTCAGTCACCCAATCCAAGTAAGTCCTCCATTTATTTCTCACACACATTTTTCAGTTATATGATTTGACATCCCTTTCCTAGATAGATCACGTTAGCAATTTGAAATGTAAATTTTTCTTCTCTCAGCTGACCGTGTTACCCTAACGTTTGTGGCATTGGACTTGGAAACCTCATCAGCTGGTTGTTATAACTATGTTCAGGTACTAGATGGAGATGACCTTGACGCACCTGGAGGAGATCCAATTTGTGGTACTACCTTACCTAGCCCAATCACTTCGTTTGGGTCATCTATGGTAGTCAACTTCATCAGTGATGGGTCAAACCATGGTACCGGTTTCCGAGCCCTATTCTCTACTGCTGGTGCTGGTGGGTGGATTTTTTTCATTTTCTCTAAATTTTCTACAGTACCTGAATCTACCCAAAATGAATGTGTTGAGGGCAAAAGAAGTCTACGAAGGTTTGTTGTGAACACTATTATTGATTCCTTGCCATAGGCTCAAGGAATCTATGCGATGGTGATGTCGTGTGTGTGTGTATGTGTATGTGACACTTTGCTTGTAAACACAATATCTCAACAAGGGTAACTTCGAGTGATCTCATACTTGGCATGTAGATTGCCCATGTTGAGTAGATGATCCCTATTGTTTTTGGTGGAGGTCAAAGGTCATTTGGGGTCACCAGAGCTTAAATGGTAAATACCTTGGGAATTGCTTGTTAACACAATATCTTTAGAAAGATAAATAAGAGGGATCTCATACTTTGAATGTAGATTGCCCATATAAAGTAGAAGATCCTTTTTGTTTTTGGTGGCGGTCAAAGGTCAGTTGGGGTCACCAGAGGTCAAAACCTTGTAAACATGATATTTTAAGGAGGATAACTGTGAGGGATCTCATACTTGGCCTGTGTGTTGTTCATATTTAGCATGTACATGGCCATGTAGGATAGGTGAACATTATTGTTTCAAGTAGAGGGGAAAGGTCATTTTGGGTCACAAGATTTTCAAAAGGTTTTTTACCTTATTAACACGATATCTCAAGTAGGATAGTTGTGAGGGATCTCATGCTTGTCATGTGGGTGATTCATGTTTGTTACAATATATTGTATGGCAAGGAATCTCTAAGCCTTTTGGATCTCTGGTTTTTGATGGAGGTCAAAGGTCACTTTGGGTCAAACTTGTAGATCTTGTAAACATGTTATGTCAAGAAGGGTTAATTTACATATGTCGTACTGTGTTCTGTGAATGTATTATATTGACTTCATGAACTGAACTGTTTTGGGCAAAGGTCAGAGGTCTGCAATCAGATGGTATAAGTTTAAATGCAAAAATATGAATTTACAGCATCTAAAAAATTGGGTGTCAAGCTAGAATATCAATTAATACCAAAAAGTTCATTGTGAATGGTTTTAAGTCAAAATGAAGCAAGATCAGTTGCACCTATACCTAAAGGCCTGTACACACGAGCAACATTTGTAAAACATTCTCAAAACACTTCACATGCAACAAACCTAAAACACGCTTGTTTTCGGTTTGTTGCACAGTGTAGACAGGGTAATAACAATTTGAAAACATTTTGAAAATGTTTTGAAAAGAATTGACAGGGCATTTCTTCTGCAACAGTTTCAAAACATTTTCACAACATGCTGTATACCCTGTCTACACTGTGCAACAAAAGGAAAACAAGCATGTTTTGGATTTGTTGCCAGTGGATGTTTTGGAAATGTTTTTGGAATGTTTTGCAAATGTTGCTCGTATAGACAGGCCTTAATATATACCAACTGCCATAGCAGGGACAGACACTGTTAAGTGTCATAGTCACTGAGACAACTTGGCAGATCTTCAGGCTGCATCTACCTCAGCCAAGCTGCAGGGGCTGCAGCCTTGCTTTGCTGTTGTGCACATTGCAAAAGCAGGAATGATTGTTTCCTGTTAATGTAGTGTGTATAGAACAGAATGTGACTGCAGTTGCTGCAGCTTGGCTGAGGCAGCTACAGCTTGGCTTTTTTGACTTGATGCCTAAAGTTATAAAACTGATTTAAAATATGAGGCATTTTTATGCACTCATATCCTTTCTTTGGAACGTTCAAGAAGTTTAATGTACCTGGTCAGTCTGTTGACCCATCTTTCAGGGTTTAACTCTCTGAATGTATCATCAGCCAGGTTCAGATCTCAAAGGCTCAGCTAAAAGTGAGGTGTCCGATACCCGACATCTCTCCCAAGGGCAATTCCCACAGGGAAAATTCTCCCTGGACAACTCATTTCAAGACATTTTCCCACCCTAGACAAGTCCCACTCTAGACAATACCAAAATTTCATGGGGCAGGGTGGGGGAGGGGGTGGGGAAAGTTATCTGAGAGTTGGTTGCCATGGTTGAGAATTGTAAGGATGGGAATGTTTTGGAGGTTATCATTCAGGAGGAAGTTGTCCAGTTGAAATCATCTTGGTGGAAATTCTCCTGGGGAATTTTTCATGAAGTGTAGGCAATGGCTTCCAATTTTAAAGTCTGTAGTATCGCATGACTGAAAATGAACTCTTGGTTTGTGGCTGAAGGAGAGGTGGGTGCTCTATACCAAACAATCTGCCAAAATTATATTATATAAGGTAGAATTATCAAAACATTTGAGCTATGCTACAGTAAACATGTAGAAGTTTTTTATACTTCATGCGCCAAACCCTTTGAAATAAGTTTTGCCATCTTGTTTTATTATGTATTTCTCATTGTTATATTTCTAGCATGTGGGGGTGACTTCACTGCACCCTCTGGAACATTCACCAGTCCAGGGTACCCAGACAGTTACCCACAGAGTGCAGAATGTGTCTGGACCATTTTGGTGTCACCTGGTAGCCGTCTTCAGATGTCTTTCTCGTAAGTTAAATCAGAATGCTTGAGAAAAAGAACAGCTGTTCCTGTTTAAGTATCCTGTGAAGGTTTGGAAGCATGCTTGAACATTTGCAGGATATTTGCCATGGAGTACTCAGTAGGAAGTGTAACAAACGCATAATGTATTCACACTCTCCTCTCTAGAAGCAAAATGTTTAATTTTGTTCACCCTTTCCTTTAACTCCTCTGTTTGTTCCTAGATTGCAATTCTTTGAATCGTTACAGTTGACTTTGAATTTTTGAAGCCTTAGAGAGGGTACCCATCAGAAAGTCCAAAAGTCATCATAAAATTACCTCTTTTTTTCTTATTAGGTCTTTTAATTCATTATTTCTTTAAGGTAAGTTATTTCTTTTGGTACATAACTTCACTGGTATGAGGCATGGCTTTAATTTGTTTTAAAATTCTATTTCTTTTAAAGAATGTTTAATATTGAAGATAGCACTAACTGTGCTAACGACTTCCTAGAAGTGAGAGAAGAGGACGAAAACGGAGCTTTGATGGGACATTTCTGTGGATCAACACCGCCCTCTAATTTGACTATTGGTACGACAGCATGGGTTAGATTCCAGTCTGACAGCACAGGAACTGCTGCTGGATTTGTTGCAACATACCAGCAAGGTAAGGGCCTGTGAATATTTAAAAAGTAGTGAGTTTTATTATGAATATTCAAAACTTGTTCACCAGCAGGGTCACTTAATGTGGACATGAAGTACTAGGCAAAGTACAATGTTATATTCAGCATATTCCCAATTTAATTACAGCTAAGTGGGTATGAACACTTATGTAAATTACTGGTAATTTGTAAAATGTTATTTAAAACAATATGTTTACATTAAAGTAGACCTAAAGTCTAGAATTACAAGAATATATATTTTAGAGGTTGTAAAATAAATCCTATTCATCCAACTCCCATCTCCATAGCTTATTCCATTGCTGAGATATAAAATGTTGAAATTTATTCACTTAGTTTGAGATAGTCCATTGTGCAATAATTTGTGACGCCCTTCTTGTACAACTCTCATTACCTGCTTTTGTTTCCCCACAAAATTAAAGTGTTTGCATAACCTTGAAAAGTTCACTGTTTCTTTGCATAGCATGTTGAATGAGAGGGCTTGCATAGTCAAGAAACCCCATACCAGTAAGAAAGCGATCACATTTTGGCACAAGGTGCAGTGGCTTTTTAAAAAAAACAAAGAAAAACAAAGACGGTATTTTGAGTAGTACAAGAATGACATAACAAATTACTGCACAATCTAACATTTTAAATTGGGTGAAGATGCTTCAACATTTAAAATCTCAGCTTAGGAATGAACTGTGAAGATGGGAGTTGGACCATTTGAATTCATTCTTCAAGCATTTTTCAAGCTGCTGTAACATATATTTTTGAAATTTTTGACTTAAGTTACACTTTTTTTTTCTTTTTCACCATCTCATTTATTTATAAACATTTCAACAATATGTAAGTTACAACATTACAATTATACACATGCAATGATCACGTTAATGATATAAAACAGTTTCCATTGAACATATGACACACGTTACATACATAACCAGCTTTGTACACATAACACCCATTATATACAAAAAGAAATAGATTTAGGTACACTTTAACATGTAATTAACTGTAGACTTAAACAGAGAAGTTTTGATGATTGAAAGCTGAAGATTATGTTGTTGTACAATGAGTATAAAATTGCCTTGCTTGCATCCTCAGTCAATGGAGGTGATTTGAGTGGAAGCACAGGAGAAATAACCTCTCCCAACTACCCTGATCCATATGCTGATGGACTTTCAGTGATATGGACCATAACAGTTGATCCTAGTTATTTCATATTAATAACTATCGTTGATGTGGAAATTGAGGGTAATGGAGTTTCTTGCCCATATGATTACCTCAGGGTAAGTACTCGTAGCTCCTGTAAAGATTTGTCACATGGTGGCAGTCTATTTTGCTTGGGTTTTGGGGCAGTTCCCATCTGGACAATTTATCCTTGGGGAAGTTTCCCTAGAAAGACTTTTTGGAAAATTTTCCTCTGTACAATTCCCACTTTCAGTAACTCTCTCTCTCTCTCTGGGCATCCCTTTCCCAGACAATTTCTTACCATAACCACAACCCCACAGACAACTCACTCCCCCCCCCGCGATATGTTTAAACTGTCCAGGGTGGAAATTGTTTGGAATTGTCACAGTGCAGTCGTCCAATGAGGGGTTGGGGAGGGGAGGGGGGACTCTTCATCGTGGCATTAGTACATTGCTAGGTACTGTTCATGAACAGGTGTATTTACATGATAGCAGGACAATAGATACAATTGTGATACAAAGAATGCTTGACCCTCTAAATCGGTGGTTCCCAATTGGGGCATTATTGCCCAACCTCATTCAGTGATGGGGGGGGGGTAAACTGAAAAAAGTTGGGAACCACGGATCTAGATGTTCAATAGAGAGATGAGTAATGCAGTTTCAGTAGTGGTAAGCACCCACTATTTAATCATTGCACATGACATTATAAATGGTGCCATACCTTGTTATGTAGAAATAGTTAATGTCTGAAGACTTGTCAAAGGGTACTGAAGTTATTTTTTTCTTGTGTGAAGTGTTGTTGTGTTAGCTGTTTTAAACTAAGGCATCATGCCAAAATAGCCGAACTGCAGCTGCCTTTGCTAGTTGCTGCAGTCTTGTTTTCTTCCATAAAAATATTCTAATAGCTTAGTTGCTTTAATCCTGTGTGTAGCAAATAAGCGTTGCTACATTCGGTGCAGATAGCAAGTAGGGGTTTGGTTATTTTGACATGCTGCATAAGCCAGATTATTAACTTTGAGTGCTCCTTGACCTCCAGCTATCAAACACTGATAAACCCCTCTGAAATGTCACTTATTGAAGGCAGACTTAACTCTAAGGAATGGCATCTTTAAATTTTCCATCAAAATTGACTGAAAACATCAAAAAGTTTCTGGAAAAATTGTAACATCATAATGTTTTGAGGCTTAGTTTAACAGTCCTTAATAAAAGAAAGTGTAAAACAAAAGTTTACATTAAAAATTTTGAAGTTAAGAAATGATCTGCTGAAATTGTACACAAAATTTGGCAAAAGTGGATGAGATATCTAAGATGTATGATCTCATAATGTTGGGAAAAGGACATGTGATTTAAACTATTGTATTACTAAACCTTACTGTAGGGTTATGAGAAGGCTAATACTTGGATAAAATTTTTACAGGTTGCGAAATGATGGGACACATTATTTTGTGGTTGGTGTCCATGCTACTTTTCCCTAGCAAATTCAGTTCACTTCAATGGCAGCATTCTTCCTTACCCTTCTAGATAGTCATAAGTGGCATTCTGCCACCAAAGTTAACAAGCTATTACTTTGACTAAACTTTGCTCATTTCTTTTTTGCTGTCACATGGTCAGATGTTGTGTTGTCACAATGTCAGATATTGTGTTTTTCATCATTTTGGACAGCCTTCCCAAAGTATTTTTTTTCATTAGCTTGCAAGACAGCCTTTGTGCCTTTCATTAGCTTGCAAGACAGCATTTGTGCCTTTCTTTAATTTTAAAGTTGTGTCAGTGCCCTGCCCTTTCAAAGAAAACACTTTACAGTTTCTTATCACCCTCCCCCTTCTCCAAACCCTTCTAACCTACCGTACCTCTTCCCGCTTTGCATTTAATATTTGTTTGTATCACATTTGCATGATATGTTGTAATATTTTTGTCAAGCTGATATTTGTAGAAAAACGTTGTTCTGAATGTTTGGCATTTACAGATTTACGATGGTATTAGCAACCAGGCAGCAGTACTAGCAGAAATTTGTGGTACAACTATACCTAGCCCAACGATCACCACAGGAAATACTGCCCTCGTACAGTTTGTTACTGATGGGTCTGTAACAAGAAGGGGATTTAGGTTGCAATGGCAACAGACAACATCAGTGGCGACAGGTCTTCCACCTGTTTTCCCTACTGATGGATCAGGTAGGATACCACCTCTAGTAAATTCCATTGGAATACAAGTGATGCTCTTCTTGTAATAGTTATCATTTATGTTGTCCTCATTTTACTGTACTGACAGAAAGGTAAAACCCATGTTTGGAGCAGTTATGAATTGGATATTGAAATTAATATTAGGTTGGCCAGCAGTCAGACATAGGTTTTACCGATGGTAGTACCATAAATTGCTCTCTTTTGCTGCTGAGGTTTAAAGTTTTAGTGGACATACCAACCAATTTCTAGACAATTGGTTTTCTTCCTTAGAAACTGAATGGATAATGGCTTCAGTCATTCCTGCTTTCACAACTTATAAATTTCATAAAATCTGATATTCCGTCATGTTTGCTCAAGTTTTACAACTCACTGGAATCGTACCATTACAATCATTTCCTTTCGTTCATCACTCACCAAGGATGAGGTTGTCCAGTGTTGTTACACCAAGTTTTTAATTTTAGCCCATCATTTTCTTGAAGGTAGTAAACTGGACCCTTCTTTATTATTTTTAATGTGAAATTTCATAACAAAGTTTCTTCTTATTTACACATCAAGTGTAGTTTGATATTACCCCAATATTACCAGTTTATAATCAACTTTCCTGAGCTGATTTTACTATCATAAATAAACAGCCCTGAAATGACCAAGGCATGCATCAGGCACCGTGCAGATTAACCATGCAATTGAAAGGAATCGTTTGTACAGATTTTTGTCCTACAACCCATCAGTCATTGTTGCTCAGTACTGAGGTATCCAAAACAAAATTTGAAAAACAAACCAAAGTAGAATGTAATTGGATTTGTTATATCTATGACCCCCTTTTTCCCCCAAGAAAGATCTGATGTACCCCATAGGATGATGAACCCCAGGTTAAAAACTGCTGATTTCAAGAGACACTGGCGTCATCTAAACATTTTAAGTTTCTAAACTTACTGAAGTCCATTCTACTATCATAGTTTGTACTATTTTAAATGACCAAAATGTGCATTGGACACTTTTTTAATAGATGGTGGAACAAATCATTTGATCATCATCATGTAGCATGAGAAACACAAGATAAACAGGGAAACTTAGGCCGTGTTCCCACTTGAACCCCCCATGCTGATTCCCCCAAGCTCAGTCAACTGGAAAAGTTTGTGACTAACCGCAAGAACGTTCCCATTTGATCCCCTGCGCGAGATCTGATCGCCTTCTCCAGTTCAAGCAACAGGAAGTTGCGTCATTGAAATTGTGTCTGCAGGTCTTGTTTGTTTACACAAGTTTGTGTGGCGGGAGATATGAATAACAAGCTGCACTCCGGAAGTAAGTAGTTGGTTTGCTTTGATCTCGGGTCACCTTGATCCCTGTTGTGTTCCCACTTGTCTTTTTGATCGCCTGCACGCGGTCTGATCCTTCCCGAACGGGGGATCAAGCTCTCGAGATCTGATCTGGGGAACGAGAGCGTTCCCACTAACAAATTGATCCCCTGCTCGTGGTCAGATCCGGATCTGATCGCCTGCTCATACTCAAGTGGGAACACACTCTTACTTTCTTGTCAAAGAAGTAAAAGATATTATAAATACTTCCTTTGAAGATGTGAAGTGAATAGACTAAAGAGTTATAGTCAAAGGCATTTTCGGCATTTTGAATCTTAAGTTTCAAGAAAAGTCTCACTATCATTGGAAAAAAGTGCACCTTATTGTTTCACTGTTCAGTGGTAAATTTCATATTTGTGGTGTTTTACAGTTTTGTTTTGGATGTCATTGACTGGCTTTTTATGTTTTGCTTGGGGGGGGGGGTAGAGGGTGATGTCCATTCTCAAATGAAGAGGGCACTGAAATACTCAACTGTAATAGCTCTAGAGTAAGTTGCAAAAGAAAGGTTTAATACTGATGCTTAGTTAAGGTAGCATTGCTTCCCCTTGTTGCAAAGAATTTAACTGGTACCCATGTATATCACAAGCAACAGCTGGTAATTATATTTTTCCATCTAATTGGTGTATTACATGACTGTGAAGAAGACACTGTGTGTGTGTTTGTGTCGGTGGAGAGAGGTTGCTAGGAAGTGTGTGATTTTGTGAACATAATATCTCTCGACTAAAGGGCAGTTTTGTGTAATTCTAATAATAAAAATTGATTTTTTTTTTTTTTGAAAGACCAAAAGTGCAAAATGTCACTCACTTTTGGAAAGTTGAACAAATGAATGGTTACATGGACAAGAATAATGGATGCTAGTGGGACCAAAACAGTAGCCAGGTACAGCCCTGACTACGAGTCACATCTTGGACCAAGATGTAACACCAGTATCCTTTTATAGGAACCTTGGGCTCCAGTGTGGTGATTGCATAATGTTGCCTCTGTCAACATTATACAAGCATCCCTACATAATCCCCCATTGATATGTATCCCTCTCCCTAGATATTGCCCATCCCTACATATCCCACATCCCTATATATTGCCCATCCCTACATATTCCATTCCCTACATATCCCCATCCCTAGATATCGCCAATCTCTACATTTCCCCCTCCTTACCCCCTCTTTACATACCCCCATCTCTACATAACCCTTTTCTAAGTTTCTGGTAGAAACCCTGAATGATAACTATTTTCTCACCATATCATATCCCCAGGTTGTGATCAGAGCCTAACAGCTACCTCAGCCCTCCAGAACTTTACATCACCTGGCTATCCTGATGGGTATGACAACAATTTGGTGTGCAGGTACACCATCTCTGCCCCACCTGCACGGACTGTCATGGTCAATTTTACAAATATCATGTTAGAAGACAGTACGTCATGTCGTTATGACTCTGTAAAAGTCTATGATGGTACGTACCATTTTTAAAAGCCGGGCTTAAAGGGGCTTGTTGAAATGATATGGAACATTTTGTTACGAGTTTGAAGGGAAGTTTTGCATGAAAATGCTTCTTATTAACCACATAAGCCATTTATCACTCTCTGTATTTAACAAAATGTGAAAATTGTAATTTGTATGGACTATGTTCCCATAGTCCATTTTGTCATAGACTTCTAATGCTGTAAGATGTGCTCACATATGTTGGAAATTTTTGAAAATCATATTGTTAATTTTTCTTTTTATTTTGCATAAAGGACCATCGGATACAGACACTTTGCTTGCCAACTACTGTGGACGTATGTCAGAGGAGGTGTATTCCACAACTCAGACCATGTTGGTAATTTTTGCCTCCGATGCCTCAGTATCGTCAGATGGATTTTTTGCCACATATACTAGCCGTGAGTACTTTAAGTGAAATTTGGGAATTGGAATTCTTAACGAAGAGGGCTACAGGACTTTAATAATTAAGCCTTCCATGAAGGGACTTGTTACAAGTGCCAGTCCAATCTACATTTAGACTAATGTTCTGGTAGATTTTAACAGAACCTGGTGCCATTTTTCGATTTAATCAGGGTCTTTCTGTTTCAATCATTGAAAGTGCATATAATTGATGTGATGTGATGTTAGTGATGTTTGGCATAATGACAAAACTCCATTAAGACTGCAGAAATAAACTGGTATGCACAAATCAAGGATATTTTATGTGCTCAAATTGTGGAATTTGGATTCTCACTAATTACAATGCCATTCTCAGTATTAGATGAAAGGGCAACTCTCATCATCCCAGACAGTTTCAATTCTCCTAACTCAGCAATGTGTAGCTCCTCCCACAACTGTATAAAGCTCCTCCCATAACTGTGTAAAACTCCTCCCATAAATGTAAAGTTTCTCCATGTACAGACGCAAACCTATTTCACTGCTTAAGGCCATTTCCTGGTGAGTATACAGGGCTATCATGTGTGATCCAAAAACTCTCTCTGCTTTCTGTGGAATGTGAGCTACTCTGCATCTTTTGAATTTTCAAACTTTGATGTCAGTCAAAGAGCAGTCACCAACAGAATTTTGGTACCCCCACATCAAAAATATACTTTGGGGTGACGAGTGTTTGTCTTTAAATATTAGGGACTATGACCAGGTGCTTTGTTTGAAAATTTGAAATAGCCTGGTCATATATTTTATAAGCAAAGTAGGTGCAAAATCTGGGAACAAATGGAGTAAAAATCATGTGATCTCAGCTTAGTGTAAGGGTTATTTGTATCTTTACTGAATTTTGAAGAGTAAGATAATTTAAAATTTGTTTACCCAGGAAATTAAACAGATCCTATTGCTCCTATTAAAAGGCATACATAAAGTTGATCTGTTGTTGATTTTTCATTTCCAGATTGTGGTGGCACGTTCAGATTGCCTTCTGGTACCCTTACCAGTCCTGGGTACCCGAGTGACTACCCTGCTGACAGTGATTGTACATATATCATAGAGACGGCTATTGGCTCTACCATATCAGTCACCTTCAGTGCTTTCCAGCTAGAGGATAGCCCATCATGCACCAAGGACTCTATTACAGTAAGTTGGCAGCTGTAATAGAATCTTAATGTGAACAGTGTGATGTAATGTCATAAACCTGTAAGGTAAGGGGACCGCATTTTAGCAGTACCCCAGAATTCGTTCACTTGATATTTCGCTTAGAATCACGTGTTGGGTTCGTGAAAACATGCATGCAAACTGAAGACATGCTTAAAAGTTCAAAAATGCAACAGATGAAATTCTACAAGGATACAAGGGGTCAGACATGGGAAAATTTATCCTAATGAAGTACCATAGTCAGTTTATGGCACTGTAGAGCTCAAAGAAAAAATCCTGACACCTTGTTTAAAATATGAAGTTGGGAGCTGATGCTAAGTTTTAAAATTATTTTGCAGTTTTTCTAAGGAAGGATTTCCATAATGCTTTACACATTACAGTGAACGAATTGCACATCACCTGTGTAATTGGTGACTGGAATTCAACCAACCACTTCAATTCCACCCCTTTCTTGTAAGTTGTCGGTAACAAGGCTGTATTTGTTCCAAGGAAATCTTAGTAAATTACACTCACTACCATTACAAAATTATGGCAATATTTCAGTTCTTGCAGGGTGTAGAAGGCACTTACATGTCAGGTTGAACGAAATCCAGTCCCTCTATGCTATGTGTAGTTATGGGATGTTTGGTGATATAATGTAAGGTGATGTAGTTTAATGTTAAATAATGTGATGCTGTCTGGAAAATGTAATGTGTAACACTATGTGAAAATTGCCCCAGGAAAACTTTCCCAACAGAAAAATTCAGGAGTTGTCAAGGTTGAGAATTGTGGGTGGTGGGAATTATAAGTGTAAGGGACTTTTCCAATTGGGAGTGGGGGAGGTCCCCCCACACCCTAGGTAAAAAAAGCCCTGTGCCCATGTCATTATAATACAGTTCATCTTGATAACAACAGTACTCAATCCAAATCACCATTGCTGACTTGTACAGACAATCCTCAAAAGGACAGAAGCATCTGTTTTTGATAGATAGTAGGTGATATTCATGACAGGAAACAACCACCTTGTCACTGGTTAATACCCCAGAACTCCTCATGGACAATTCTTACCCACACGATTCCCCATCCACTTCCCTGGACAACTAACCTCACGAGATATCCCAATCAAAACAATTCTCATCATAGGCATACAAGACAGGGGATGCCCCTTCCTATTCAGGCAGGAAAATTTGCCAGTTTCAAGCAATATATATGCTGTTTTTGGGCAAACTTGCATAAAAATTTCAGACACAAGTCCTGCACCCTCTAGGGGGAATGAGGAGAATGGGCTCTTTAGGCCAAGAAAAACCTGAATTTTTAAGGACGTGATTGCCCAGGTATTGCCAGTCCTCTGCTTCACACCTCAACCACATCGAGCTGGAACCCCTCCCTCACCCGCTCCTTCCCACCTCTTTGCTGGCATGCCTATCATAATAACAGTGGCTGCAAAGCTGTGAAATTACATGTCATGGTAATTGTAATTCAATTTGTATTCAATGTTCACTTTCCCCTAGATCTTTAATGGGGGAGAGGAATCTTCTCCCCCTCTTGGAGCTGGTACCTACTGTGGAAGCACCTCCCCCGGCACTCTAACCACTGCCAGCAACAAACTTAGGATTCGTTTTGTATCAGACGGCAGTGGCACTGCATCTGGGTTCAGCTTGACCTACACAACAGTCGTTGAGGGTGAGTCAAATAAAATTTATACTTAAAACTACCATTACATGAAGTTTTCTCTTTTCCTTGAGTTGAATTTGGTGAAATGAATCTGAAAGCAGTGACCAGCAATCTGGGTGCAGCAGTCAGTGTAGTTGTGATAATCTTCTTACGTGCATAGGGAATACATTTGCCCAATAGTAACTAACGTTGAATGTTTGCTTAGTGGGAGGAAAAATGTTATGCATTTTGGTAAGATGAATCAAAGGAGAGCAAAATTCTAAACCCTATTTTCCAAACATGTTGACTTTTGGCCAGTCTATTATAACTTCACAGCCTTGCTGCCTTTTGACATTTTTGTTACAATCTTTCTTTCAAATTTCATCAGTACTGAAGCTGTATTTCCGCAAGAAGTTCACATGTGTATGTGGTGAATATTCAGTTGCAAGGCTTGAAAACAAAAGTTTTCCTCTCTGAAGCTCAAAACAACTTTTAACAACCTTCATTTTAAAGATTTTGAAGCCTTTTTGCCATTGACCAGAGCTGTTTTCAATTTCAAAGAAACCACTGTTCCCAGTATGCAGCATTCTCTAATTGTCTGTTAATGATCCTTGTGCATTTACTGAAGGAAATTCAAAATAATATAGACAGGAAATTAGACAAAGAGGGTTTAGTGTAACACAAGGTATCAATACTATTCATGGTGTGGTTATTTCCACCTCTGAAAAAATTGGAAGGGGACAGAGGGACTGGGTGCAAATTTTGGGAAATTGCCCAGAGTGTTGCACCCTCCCCTTAGTGGCTGGATGAAAATCTTATTGATGCCTCCTTGTTTTCTTTTTTCTGTCCACTCATTATGCAGCTTGTGGAGGAGCCATTACACTTTCGGAATCGCTTCCATCTGGGTCATTGGCATCGCCAAACTACCCGTCCAACTATGAACAGAATACTGACTGCCAATGGACTATCAATTCCCCAGCAGGGACCTTTATAGAAGCCACCTTTGATGCCCAGTTTCACATTGAAGCCCATTCTGCGTGAGTCATCTCATTGGTTCAAAGTTTTAAGTTGAATGATGCTTAAATGTCTGTCTTGAGTAAATATTGAAAAAGTAGAAAGTGTGCAAAATATGAACTTGCGTGAGTGGCAAAATTTTGTTGTTATGGAGGTATAGTATGTTGCCCAGGTTTGGTATGTTGGGCAGGTATGGTATGTTATGCAGGTGTGATATGTTGCATAGGTGTGGTATGTTAGGCAGGTTTGGTTTGTAGTGCATGTTCTTAGTATCTTGTGGAGGTTTGGTTTTAATTCTTATTTATACCCTTCTTGTCATCAGGTGTCAGTATGACTATGTAGAAATAAGAGACGGATCCCAGTCAACATCAGATCTTCTTGGAAAGTTTTGTGGTACCACACAGCCTCCCTCTGTCAAGTCTTCTGGTAATGCCATGTTTGTCCGCTTCAGAACAGACAGCAGTGTGGCTCATATGGGCTTTAGGCTTACTTATAGCATTGGTGAGTAGTGACAACACATACAGGAAATAATTTTGCAAGAGATTTAATTGGAAAGGAGTGTTTTCTTTTTATACTAGACTTCAAAAAATAACCGTCTTAGCTTTGAGTAGAGCTTTGTGTGTGAAGTAGGTTCAAGGGAATTTTAATTGGAGTGTGAGGTCAGTGTTACTGGGAGAGATTGGTTGGGAGTTCTCTCTGGCTCCACAGAGTGATGTAAAGGTATTACACAACAATGTAAGAGATAAGCACAATTAAAACAAAAAAAAAATTATATAGTAAGATTATATTTTCCATGCTCGAACTATATCAGCCAGTACTTAAAGACAGGCACTCATCACCCAAAGTGTATTTTTAGTGTAGGGCTATCAAAATTCTCAGTTGGTGACTGCTCTTTGATTGGCAGCAAAGATGGAAAATTCAAAAGTTGCAGAGTAGCTCACATTCCACACAATGCAGAGAGAGTGCTGGATTGTACATTATAGCCTTGTATGCTCACCAGGACATGGCCTTATGCAATAAAATAGGTTTGTGTCTGCAGAAGGAGGAACTTTATACAGTTATGGGAGGAGCTACAAGGTGCATTGATGGGAGAATTGGAACTGTCCCGGATGATGAGAACTGCCCTTTAAGTAATTACCCCAAGCTAGACTTCTTTTCCTCTTTTCAATATTCACAGCTCAGTGTGGTGGACGTGTGTCTGGATCCAGTGGAACCATTAGGTCACCTGGTTACCCTGGCAACTACAACAACAATGATATGTGTGAATGGATTTTTGAAGGATTGCCTGGTCACTTTTTGACCATAAGCTTCCCAGTTTTTGACCTCCAACAGACTGACAATTGTACATCTGACTATGTTGTTATTCATGATGGTCGCAACCAGTCAGGTGAGTGAACAGTTAGAGTTTGTGTTTCATTTGGTGAAAGGATGTTTTAAATGAAGTAAAATGGACTTGCTTCATTGAAACTTGTATATATTATGTTAGGTTTGTGGGTATCCTGGGGTCTTTCTTCAGGGGTAAATTATCTAGGAGGGTTCAAGGGGAGTAAATGTCTTCCACTGTAAAACTTTTTGTTTGAGGTTCGATGTCAAAGGTCCACATTTAAGAAGGAAATGTTTGGTGTTCTTCCTACAGGGCCATAGCGAGATGAAGTAATGGGGGGGGGTGCAAAATGTTTTTAAGGTTTTTTAATGTGCTGAGATGCATTAAGGCAATTTTTATTTCAGGGGGTTCTAAGGGGGACCCCCTAGGCTACAGGCTTGTCTTTCTGGTGTGACTGTCTTGAAAAGTAAGATTTCCAAATTTTTCCATATGGATACTCTGGAGTACTTTGTTCAAACTATATATATTTCTTATATTCTCTTATGCTGTAAGATTAAAATCATATTTTCAGATCCCCTGCTTGGCCAGTACTGTGGTTCTGATGAAATCTCTGATGTGGATACTTCCAGTAATATAGCCTACGTAAAGTTTGCCACAGATGATACATTTGCCTCAACTGGTTTTATGATCCAATTTACATCCAGCCAAGAATGTAAGTTTGCTTTTCATTAGTCAAATAATCTACACATGCAAACCAGACTCATTGTATGCATTTTTACTTCCAACCAAGAGGGCAAGCATTTGTTTTAAATTTTCAGGTTGGCACAGCCTGAGGTTTTTCAAATTGGCATGTTATTTTGGCCACATTGGACATTTTTGTATAATTTGAACCTTTTTGGCCATCAACATTTTCATTTCATTTATTTTTGATTCACCACAACACAAATTTACAAACAATTAATAGAAGCGTTTAGGTAACAAATTGCGTGATAGGAAGTGCACTAAGAAACCCTGTAGGGCTTATCGAAAAGTGACACTCCCTGAGAAAAAACAAAGATACATAATTAAACATAGAAAAAAAACTACTTTAAGTTAGAGTGAATTGCCAATTTTGGCAAGTTTAAGATGTGTAGGTGCAGTGTGATATAAATCATCCTTTGTTTACATGGATTGCTGATCTTAAAGATCTTGGAGTCTTGGTTATTTACATGTTTTACTTATACTTTCAATTTATTGTTTCTCAACCTTTTAGTGAATTACTTTTGTTGATTTACCAGTTTAATTCAACATTTTACTGTCTAATAAGGCACCATATCAAAACCTCAGGCTGCAGCTGTCTCAGCCAAGCTGCAGGGGCTGCAGCCTTGCTCTTTTGCTTTGCACATTACAATAGCAGGATTAACTTAGTACTGCTACTGTAATTTGTATAGTAACAAAGTATTGCTGCAGCTGCTTGTAAGATCGGATATTGGAGGTCAGTAGAAGTCAGTAGTGTTAAAACTTTGTTGGCATGATATAATAGAAAATTAATATTGACATTTCTCACACTCAAGTTCTCCTCAAGAGAAAGAGCCCTGTGTTTTCTCTGAAAACCTTGTTAACACGATATCCCAAGGTAAGAAGCTTGGATGGATTTCAGCCCTAGTATGTGGATGCTTTATGTTTCAGAGAAGATCTGTATTGTTTTTGTAACGGTCAAAGTTCAGCTAGGGTCACTGGGCAACATACTTAGAAAACCTTTACATGATATCTCAAGGTAGGAAGTATGTATGCATTTCTTAATATTTCATTTGTGGATGCCCCATGTTGAGTGGATGAACCCAGTCTTTCTTGGTTTGAGTTCAAAGGTTATCAGGGTTCACTGGGGTCGAACTATGTAAACCTTTTTACACTTTATCTCAAGTTAGGCAACTTAGATATTAATCATACTTCACATGGTGATGCATTAAATCCAGTAGAAACCCCTTTTGGCTTTGTTGTAGGTCAAAGGTGATCCAAGGTCACTGGATGTCAAGACCTAACATTTTTTAAGAATTCCCAAGGTCTAATATGAACACAAAAATGTATTTTCCCTACACATGAAGATCACATACAACCAGTTTGTGAAAGAAATATTACATCTTGGTATTTTTTGGATTAAACATGTATGTGCTAATCATTGAAAACACAATGCATTTGTATATTCTGGTTTGAAAAGTTTCACTGCCTATAGTTTCTATTGAAGTGAGTGTTATGGAAATGCCATTATTGTTAGTATTATTGTTTCTTTACAGCCTGTGGAGGGGACCTCCAAACCCCAACTGGCACCTTGCAATCACCCAGCTACCCCCAGAACTATGACCATAGTAGGATATGTGAATGGCGTATTACTGTCCAGGAAGGATACAGCGTCAATCTTTACTTCCTTGACCTGGATATTGAAGCTTCTGGTGATTGTATATATGACTTTGTTGCTGTAAGTTTTTTTGATCCCCAAATTGATCGTTTTTATTCTTTTGTTTGTTTGGTTATTGATTTTTTGTGGTCTTATTGATCAGATTAATTTCCTCAAAATGTTGTTTGTTTTGTTGGGTGAAACTTGCAAAAAAAATTGGAACTATTCTCTTAGACCACTAGAAAGAAATTTTGGATGAAGGTGTGAAGGTATGGGTGGAGTCTTCTCACCAATATTTCACCACGAAGTACATGGGTGACAGTTGACCTGCAGTTAGCGAAGGGGACAGAAGCACTGATCAGTAAAAACTGTCTAGCGCCATCTATTGACAGCATTGATATAGTGTCTTGTGTGTATTCTCTTTTCGTTCCCTCCTTCGTATGACTGAATGTATTTTCAAGTTCACAAATTTATAGGCCTTATCCAAATAGCAACTACAAAAGATTGTGAGATAGAGTTTTGGTATCTGTCGCTTCTGTCAGTGGCATTTTACTGTGGACAAAAAGGGTGCATACCCGAGCCCTATCCCATAATCCTTTGTCATTGCTTTGTGGAAAAGGGTTTATTGTTTTGGTCACCTGGTACCATTAGAGTGTACGTAAAGTCGGAAAAAGTGATGCAAAACTAAAATCATTAATATCCTTACATTACATGTCTGCACTAATATTAAAACTGCTGAAATTT
>WURT03260335.1:13872-47129 GCA_009936505.3 Holothuria glaberrima | reverse complement strand
ATATGCAATATTTATGTCCTAAAATATCATGAAAGATACTTGGAAGAGAAATAAGAAGAAATTTGTGACATTAAGCTTTTGTTTCAAAGTAAGTTTGGGGCGACTGCTTATGACTTTTAAAGGGAAAATGCAGTCACCCCAATAAGGGTTAATATGCCCCGGCACTCTAGTTCATGAATGGCCTGTTTTGATCATGTGACAAAATATTTTTGTCAGTGAATTGTGAAATTCAAGGAGAATTTCTCCTTGCTTTACCTCTTGTTTGTAGTAGTTATGTTCAAAACGTCTTCAGAGGTGCTTGTAATGCAATTAGGGGTGATTTTCTGATTTTTACAAGCAAATTTTGGGGTGACTGCCAATTAAAGTTGTAAAGGCTGTACTGTAACTGAACGATTAAAGAGTATCAATACTACCTGACTAAATACTCACAATAGGTTTCGTTATGAATGGTTGTAATTTACTACGCCTATTAAAAGAGTGCTTAACAAAGCCACCAGTAATGGGAAAATGGGATATCGTACAGGACCAATGTAAATTGTACTTTTCAGAGGAATTTACATTTGGTTCAACCAGGGAGGTTTTAACACCTACTGCAATAACGTACAGATGATACAATGGTATTCAGAAGGGTTACTTTGACAGAAGCCTACTTTCATGCTAAGATAGGATGCAGTTCTTCTTTAAATTTTCCAGGCTATGTTTATACAATCTAAAATCAGTTGGGTTTACTTTTACCCAAGTTGGGACCGAACGCCACGTCCTAAGGAGTTGGGTAAGGAACTACCAAAGATTGTTACAAAACCCCTTTACTTAATGAAAATTTACCCAACTTATGTACCTTTATAACCAGCTTTGGGTAGTTCTTTACCCAACAGTTTAGGAAGTGGCTTATAAACCCAACTTGGGTAAAAGTTTATCCAACTGCTTTTAGAGTGTAAACTTTCATAGACAAACGACCACCTTAAGTTTTGAGTTTGACGTGACAGCGCATCGAACAAATTAAAATTGGAAACTTACGATATTTGCAAGACCGGGGTTTGGCGACAAATTCCCAGCATAAGACTCAACTGAGAAATATCCTTCGACAGCTTTTCGCATTTGTTCTAAGGAACATTTTGTATCGCTAAGATCAGTCTTCCACCAGTACTTTGTATACCAACCTGGAGTATAATGCAACAAGCGGGTGGATTTTATCAAAAGCATTATTTTACATGCAGATTATTAGATAGCTTTGTGTGTTCTAAAAGGTAAGAAGTGAGGCAAAACAACTACACATGGAACGGTGAGTTATCTCAAAGGGGGCGACGGGCGGAAAATGATCACCCCCTTCGGCAACATGTTATATGCGGGACAAATAAGTTTGTTTGCCTTATTGATAGTCTATTTTAAGACAAAGTTTTTCTTTTTGTCATCAAATGACAAATTTATTGTGAGTCACTTACTATGACATCACGTCAGGCGTCAACACTGATTGATGGATTGGTAAGCGTCAGGTATTTAAAAGAGCAAGAATAACCCTTCCCTGATCATTTATAATCAGACTTCACTCACATCAGTATATATGTATAACCAGAAAGCCCAAAGGCTTAGTGATTCCTTGCCATAGAAAATATTGGGATTTTCTTGGGAATTCTTGGGAAAGTTTGCTTTTTAACCTCTAATGACCCCAGATGACCTTTGACCTCCTCAAAACAAAAAGGTTCTTCCTCCAACCATAAAGCATCCATATACCATGTATGACATCTATCCAAGCATCCTACATTGAGAAATCGTGTAGGAAGGTTCTCACACTTTGACCCAGGTGACCCCAGATGACATTTGACCTCAACCAAAGACACCATTATACACTTCCCTGTGAGATCGAATATCTTGATTATGGTCCGTCAGACGTAAAGCTATACTTACAACAATTATTTCCTTCTTTAATCTTTCATGATTAAATTTTATCCAGGAGTGCTTTTACCTATTGCTCTCACATTCAAGGTTGGCTGTGATCGTTTAATTTAAACTGTCATATGCTTGCCTGTTATTATCCAAACGTAGTTCTGACCATACATGCCGAGTTTATAGGCTTCACAAAAGACTTTCCTCGCCATGCTCTCGTAGAAATTTCCGATAATAATTCTCACTTTCCGTTCCTTGTAAAAGCAAAAGATAAAGAAATAAATGAGTTGAGGATGGATGATAAAATGATAACATTCGGTATAATTTCAAGAAAATTTTTCTCATGTTGTAAATTCAAACTAATGTCTTACCTTCAGGTTTGCCAATTGAATCGATAAATCTTGTGAGACGCTTTCTGCCGCAATGATCTCGATACCATGTTCTTTTGCATGCAACTGAAAATCGGAAGTTGGCTTCCGAAAAAAGGTGAGGTACAACTTTGCGTTTAATATCAATTTAACTTTCTCTTCATCCACAAATAATCCTTTTAGGGATTTAATATATATTATATATACATATAAATATTACTCAACAAATACATGGTAAAACTGAGCTACAGCTGCATGGTAAACATAGACTCAATGAAAATATTTGGAAGTTGAAGAATGCTAGTGTCAACTACCCTGTGAAATGGAAGCTTGTAAGTAAAGCCCGAGCCTACACAACATCGTCGAAAACTTGCAACCTCTGCCTAGAAGAAAAGTTCGTCATCATACCTAAACCTTCCTTAGCAACTTTAAACAAACGAAGCGAACTCACCAGCTCTTGCGGACATAGAAATAAACATCTGCTGTGTAATTATTCCAATAGGTAACGCATTTTTGTTCGCCCGAATTGGTCGTGTATATTTTTTTAAATGCCCACAACAATTCACAGAACGGTTCAAAAACGGGCACGTACAAACCAACGCTAAACCTTTAATTGTTGACGCCAGTGTACATCAGGCTTCCGAAGAGTGAGGACCCACTAAACTGGGCCCTTACGAAACAGTGCTGTAAAGCTGTCTTGTAGTACCATATAGTCACAACCTTTCAATATTTTAGCTCCCTTCGCAGGCTCAGCACACTTCCATTTACTAGTTTACACTGTCACGTGTATATATATAAATATATATATATATATATCTTATTTATATCTCATTAGACTTATTATCAACGAATGTAATCTGCTTGTAATCCTCTTATTAGGCCCACTATTATCTATAATTGTTATCTGCTTTTTGCAATTTTGTTTTCTGTACTAGCATAGCTTACTTCTTAAGTTCATTTTGTCGTTTGCAACTGACTAAGAGCGAGGTAGCTCGAAATAATTGCTTAAATTTTCCAAACTGGATTATATGAAGGCGTCGCCACTTTGTCTTTTTCCTTATATATATATATATATAGATAAGGACATAGAGCAGGCCAGTTAGCAATTCATAGTATATTCGTCGCTACTCTGAGTTTTGTGGATAAACCACTCGTCGGACGATTCACAACGACATACAACGGAGCGAACAATCAGTATTCACGAAATAAATAAATAAATGTACATTCCGAGAGAGTATAATATTTGGATTTATGAATTTTCATTGCTACTCACAAGAGCAAATAGATCGAAATGTTGATGCAACGTTGCAACCTTCTCCCAACCGTAAAATTTCAAAATGGCAAATTTAACGACGTTGAAGACCGTCTCTGACGGGTACATTCGAAACAACAGTGGAAAAGTGATCCTATTGGATAGTCGAGGTGAGGAAGCTACGTACGAGAGCTGTGATTGTGAAAAAAATCAAAATGAAAAGTTTGGAAAATGGTAATGGAACAAATACTGTGATTGGTCATTGTGCACCGATTACTTTATATAGGACGAAATAAAACAATGCGTCGAAATTTGCGTTAATAGCCATTGTGATTGGTCAATGATCGTGATATAAGGATACGTAGAAGACCTTTGCATTGAATTGTATCTTAAACTAGAGGCAACTCAAGCAGATAAGATTTTCAAGTAAGATGAGATATACTGTTATGAAAGGACTGGAAGGCCAATATTTTTAATCCATAATAATTGGTTTGATAGGCCAACGTTGCTGGTTTGTGGGAAAAGCTTAGGAACCATTGAAATTGGATTGTGTTCTGACAGAAAACTTTATTGAGAGAATTTGAAAAAGTTATGAGGAATAAACATAACCCAGTATTTGAGTTGGCTGTTTTCTTTTCCCTCCTTGCCCACGATTTAAATGTAATTGCTCTAAGAAATAAGTTGTCACTTAATAATCTGTCATTATTGTGAGCAGTATAGGCCTATCACGGTCTAGGCAAGGAAGATGTCACACCTTAATTCGAAGGCGAGACCGTGGCAAGCTAACCATATACAGATATGACTTGTAACATGCAGGGAATTGTTGCAACCCCCTGCTTAAAACAGAGAAGACTTAAGCCTAAAGTATTTCAGCTTTCGAAAAATCCTATAAAACTTTATTTGTTAACATATAACTTGCTGAAAGACATCCCAAGTATCGGCGACGTGGATTGACCCTTAAGTACGCATCTTCACATAGGATCTTTAGGAGATATGTTGCATCATTACAGTGCTAAACAGCCCATGGGCGTGGATCATGGGGGAAGGGGAACGCTTCCCTCTCACTTTTTTGGAAGTGGGACATCGCCAAAAAGTCCCCCACTTTTTAAAAAATGATGAAAACTAAAACTGTGATTACGAATTGACATTACATATTACAAGCTAAATTTCGCCCAAACATGGCACCATTTGCCATACAGATACCTTCCTATTTCATTTTTTCTTCAAAGCGGAGGGGACACCCCCTCCCACAGGACAGCGATTCGTAAATGGTGAAAAGTTTAACAATGTGGTGTTCACGCACTTCACGAAATGTAGTTCTGATTTACCCCAAGGATTGAGTAGAAAATTCACTTAAGCAAGCAAAATGAAAAAAACAAAATACTAATAAGTAGAAATTCTTGGTGATATATTCAATTCAAATTTAGCACCAAATGTAGCACCATTTTGCATCTAGACCACCATGCGTGAGCAAAAATTTTCCAAAGGGGAGGGGACACCCCTTCTCTAAGTCCCTCCCCCAGGACAGCGATTCGCAAATGGTGAAAAGTCCCCCCACACTTTTGGAGATGGATCCACGTCTCAGATCAGCCTCCCTGAGCCCGCAGCTAACCTAGGGTAGCTGGCACGAGGCCGAGTCGTGAGCCCAAAAGGTCGAGGTTGGTCTCGTCTTGAGACCAGGCATTGATAGCAAAACACTAATTTTATCATACCTGAATGAGATTCCAATAATGCGATGAATGGGCCGTTGGTTCCGTTGAGATTGAGCAGCCACATCCAAGGATCATTACAAATGTTCGATTCCGGTTGTAAAGTGCCCTGTACATTTCATCTACGGCTTTCCCGCCATCGCACTATGACAGGTGAAAAGGAAAAATTTACATTTTGCGTCAACTTGAAACTATTTCATACTTAAAATATTTAATTTTTAACAGTTAATAACATTTAAAGCCTGGCTAATTAGCCTATACCACTTTTAGCTGGTCAGGGTGTTAAAGATTTGTTTTTCCTGGAACGCTGTGTACGGAAAGGTTGGATGCGACCTTCACCTCCTTGGATGGTCATAAAGTGTCGGTAAGTAGTGTTGTACCGATATTGCATGAAGCCGATATCTCCGATACAGATATTTCAGTTTTCAATATCGGACGATAACGATCCGATACCAATGTTTCGGAAATACGCATTCTGCGACTAACCATACGCCAAGGGGTACTATGATGAGGTGCATTCTCATCTTGATGACTTCAAGTATTGGATCTGGCATCCAATAATACTCAAAAAGGGTACCACTTTCATTACATATGTGACAGTAAATATCGGTTAGATACAATCGGCATTTACGGTAAATTTTGCCAATACCGATACAGGATGAAAATGGGGAATATCGGCCGATACTGATGGTGAATACCGATAATCGTTCCAACGCTTTCTGCAAGTTAGATTCCTTTGTTAGTATGAGAGGTATCTGCAAAACCTGGACATTAATAACAGCCAACAGGGGCGCCCTCTACTTCCTGACTGTAGGGAAACAATATTAATACCCTTATTGTCATGTTTAAAGGTCTGTGGACATGTAAATAACATAACTGCCTATCTGACATAAAAAAAATACAAAAAAAAAAAAACAAAAACAAAAACTTAAAATAGTTACACTTCCAATCAAGCCCATCCAGATATTGACCATTTTAAAGGACAATTACTGATTTTGAACTTACATAATGAATAAACATGAGCTACAAATGTAAATTTGTGACGTGGAAGCCGAGGGACTTATGAGATATGTTTTATGTTATCCATGTTTTATGTTATCCTTCTTGTAATGTTGGCATACCATGAGGAGCTGATTTTAGAAGTAGCTATGGACTATGTTGAAACCCACGTTGAACACCAAACTAGAAACTAGTTGGTTAGTTAACAAACAGATACTTAACAAACGATTTACAACAGAAATACAAACTGTGCAACACTTTCCCATCACACTATGATTTCTGCACAGTGAATGAGATATCTCAGAAATGGTCAAACTTTGAAGAGAAATACCTTGAGAGAGGTAGACGATCAAGTAAATCCAACGGAGCTTTCATCAGGGGATCTTAATCCATTGTTGATTGAGAGAGTCTGTGATTACATGTCCACAAACCTTTAAGTGGTGACTTCTATAGGCGATGGACCATACGACTCGTAATCAGACGTGTATCGTATGCATAAGAATTACGAAGGCAGACTTCACTTACACCCAATAATGGACGACTAATGCAACATAAAAAGTGAAACACATTGAATGTTGTTTTCGTGCACTCCTTTCATGGCAAGTTATCTCATTATTAATTCTTGTACTAACCTTTATATTCCCGATGAAAAACCCTGCAATGTGCCCCGATAAAAGATTTTCCCAAATGCACTGTATCTCTAAAAACATATTTATTTGAAGATGAATACCTTCCAATCACTATACATGCTACTGAGATGCGATTTTCAGTTCACCTAATTTACCGTAACCATTATCTGCATATTTTGAAGTCACTGAATTTAGTCCCTGTCAAATCCTTAGAAGATTAGTCCTACGTGCTTTTTCCCACTGCAGGAGAAAGCCAGAAGCTACTCCCAGATGGAGTTATGATCCCAAATGCAGGACACCATTGTTAACAAGTAGCCTCAGTCGGCCCTGTATTAAACAACTTCAACAACACCTTTAAAATGTCATTCCTCACATTATTAAAAGTCAGTACCTATTGCAACTTTTTTTGAAAAAAAAAAAGAATTATTTATTGAAATAAGAATTACTTTTATTTATTATATTGTTATTAATAAGAATTATTATTATTTATAAGAATTTTTTATTGAAATAAGAATTATTTCAATGTAATGTACAAATTTCGGCATGTCTGAACCGCTGTGAAGTATGTTTATGGACTTCTTCTAGACCTAGACAACCCTTTGTGTAAAATCCCTTCCGCTTCCAGTTCCAAATCCCCAAGGCATATTGTGTATAGACTCTTGTGTGGAAACTTCTCTACCGCAGGAAATTTCTGCTGCACAACTAGATCAACTAAAGATTTTTTCGTTTGGGCCTCCAGTGATGCGATCACATAATGTTCATGATATAGTACTAATGGATGTGAAGTGACCGTCAGAAGTAGCTATCCCACAGTCATTCAGACGTCAAGGAGAATCTCGTCAGAACCGGGGACTTTAAAGGCCTAATATTTTATCCCAGAAACTAATATTCCTAACCTGAGTTTACTTCTAGACACACCTCCACTTTGAATAACTGTCTTTAACACCCCACAAAGAACCGTAGTTTCATTGCTCACGTCTGTCTTCCGAGGGATAAAATAATGTGTATAATCTGCAAACTAATGTCACTGACCAATCAGATTGTCTTTTTGAAGGGCACATTTTGAATTGATATCAATAAAAGTGTCAATGTGAATTTAGGCATCCTGGTTTCCTCAGCATATTTGGGGTGTCTCATATGTGATGCTTCACCTCCCGGAAGGTAAAAACATCTAGATCTCAATGAAATATTATCTATGTATAGGTGATCGAGGTCATTCTATATATTTGCATACAACGTGTGCTGATTGTCTGAGGTATAGAACTATACGCCTCATTTATATCCAAATACCTCTGTTTTCACTCCCTGTGTTAGTAAATTGAAAAAGGAAGTAACCTACGACTTAATGATAAGGTAAATTAGATTTGGCACAGCAGAAAACCTAGCAATAGAGGACAATTTTATCGCGTGAAGATACTGTAGTCAATTTTAAGGCCAAAGGGCAGACAGGGGAACATCTTGGAAAATGAGGGCTATCATGTAATCTTAGGTGGCTATACAGCTTTTGAAAAGGTGACTTTGAATGGACACACATGCAAAGGTTTCCTCGTGTATCACAAGCTGAACGATTCTACATCTTTCTGCTGTACTATGGATATAAGTGAGTAAACGTTCATTTAAATACAATTCTTTATCTTCGTAACTTTTCTGATACGTGAGTTGATCGAAAACAGCTTCGATATTCTCTTTTGCACCATTTACACAGTGCTTGTCGTTTCCTGCCTGCTTTGTCAACAAGACCCAATTTTCGTAAATCAAAGGTTCAACAAAACTGAGTTGAAAGACTTGAGGTACGTTACGTTTCTTGGCAACAATTTGTTCCACAAATGTTCACAAAAATTAAATTCACATGCAATTTGATTCTGCATTTGCTGCGCTTCTATGTTTACATAATTTAATTATACAAAATTCAAAATGCTGCATGTAGAGGGGAAACTTTTGCACAATTCTCACAACGCCCATAAAAAATCGTTCTTTTCGTTCAAACATTGTGCCTTTCGCTTGGCAGCAAAAGTCATCTTAAATTTCATTCTACACTTCTTACAAAAGTCAATTGCGAACATTATCATTCACTAAGCAGCAAGATTTTACAAACGAGGGACAATTCAATTTGTTGATAACTGCATCGCCTAATCGTACCTCGTGAATTTTTCATGTTGTAGTACTTATCAGAGTTAGTTAGATGAGGTTTTACCGCTCAGTTTCTAACCAAATGATTTAAGTAGGGCCGGCCACGGCCTTTATTCCAGTTGTGGCTCACTTTCTTGTTTTACCTACTCCATTGCTAATGCTGAGCACCAAGCACAATGGCAGTAGGTTCCATTTTTAAAGTCTTTGGTATGACCCTGCCCGGATTCGAACACCCGACCTTCCAGCTGCAAGTCGGATGCTTCAACCACTTGACCATGGAGGTTATTAGAGAGGCAATAACAACTCCACTGGTTTAATTAAACAGCACTTCGAAGGCCTTAACAGTGACTAGAAAACTCACTTTCCCTATCAGCCTACCCACTTGAAAAAGCTAAATATATTATGAGCGATTAAGAAGGTGTTGACCTACAGTGAGGCCGGGGGTGGGGGGTGGGTCATGGTGTTGTGGTGGCACTGGCCGAGGCCACCACGCTAGCGGTCACATTTTCAAAGATTCCCTTGTTCATTACCTGACTTACCTTAGCAAAGTTCATATGCCCATCATTTGCGTAGGAAGCGGGGGGGCGAGATTGAAGCCCCCAGTCAAAAATGTGGTGGGCGGAACTATGCTTCCGCCCCTCAATCACCCCACAATCTAAAAATGAAAGCCCTCATTTGTTTCCTCAGTAAAAAGTCCGAAATTTGCATTAACTTTAACCTTAACCTTAAAATTTGTCCCATATTTTGCACCAAATTGCGTCTAAGGACCCTCAAACATTAAAAAAAAATCAAAGGGGAGAGGCCTTAGACACCTCCCCCAGGACGGCGATCCGAAACAACGTTCAGCCCCCTGTCTCGAACAGCTTCTCACGCGTGATGTCCATTGTACTTATAGGCAATATATATGCACTTGGCATCTAAATTTGGTTAGTAGTATCAGAGTTCCACTCGTTTTTACATTAGTTTCAGGCTATTTACTTATTAAAAGTAGTCCAAGACTACGGTAAAAATTACTGGTCATATTCCGTAGTTTTAGCCTAGTTTAAAATGTTTCCATGAATTTTTACGAAGACAAATATCTTAGCAACAGTGAAGTTACTTTCTCCAACAAAAGTAGAGCAGAAGTATAGCCTTATATACGGTGGGGGGGGGGGGTTATCACATACTTTGTCATCTTCACCGACTGCATGGTCAAGTGGTTAGAGCATCCGAATTGCAGCCGGAAGGTCGGTGGTTCGAATCCTGGCCGGGTCATACCAAAGACTTTAAAAATGGAACCTACTGTCATTGTTCTTGGTGCTCAGCATAAGTAATAGAGTAGGAAAAGCAAGCCAGTGAGCCACAACTGGAAAAAAGGCCGTGGTAAACCATTTGGTTAGAAACTGAGCCGTAAAACCTCATCTTATTAACTATTTGTCAGCTTCAATTTGAGGGCGCCTTATGCGTTGCTACCTGAAACACAGGCTATGCAAAGCACATTTACTGTCAATGTTTTGTGTTCGGCATTACTTATGCTGGCAGCACTGGCATCACACTTTTCATCGTTAAGCCTATTACACCATGTAGCAATAATTGTCGAAACTGACAATTATTAGCCGGTGGATTTATAACCTGGCTACATTTGCAATAAACAATAGGTGAAATAAAAGCTATAAACCTCAATGCAAGATTCGGCCAGAAGCCGTGCATTTTGCCGAATTAGATGAGATTTGCATAACAATTGCAGAATAAGCTTAAAGTGTAGTGAAAAAAACACAACAATGAAAGGTGCGACAATTATTTTCACGGGTTCAAGCTTTTCTTTTATTAAATGCTTGTCAGACACACACGGAAGAAATCACAAATACAAAGATGTAACGCTTTGAAACGATATTTTGTAAATGTGCAGTTGATTCATTTTACGTTTTAATGAATTGTGCATCTTGTAACCTTGGTAATTTATTTTGTCGTTTAGAATATTGATTTTTGCAATGAGATGACTATTAGCTTGTGGCTTGTCATAATACTTTCAATACTCCTTACATTGAAGTACTTTATCCGAAGTACTTCTTTCTAGCTCCCTCTACAACAGGGGCCATATTCTTGAAATAAAATCTTCTTAAGTTTAGTTGGTTACTTAAAAACCTCGATGTTGCTTATAAGCGTTAGTTCCATTCTAAGTTTGCAATGGCCCAGTGTAACTCTAAGTCACTCATTCAAATTAAAACCCTTTTCACTGGCTCCTGACGGAATAATATAAGCATAAATGGGTAATAGTCTTTCTTCTCGGCATGCGAGCATTGTAGCTGGGAACTGGCGATGTACATGCATTAGACTAATACACCAGTCACATTTTTTGTCTTATATTATTATATGCAAACTACGATTTCTTTCAAACACAAAGCACTAAAATTCTCATTTTTCTAATAGGCAGCTGCCTTCTTTTTGTCAGCAACAAGTAAGCAAGATTCCTAGCATGGTCGTACGGGACTGTTTTTCTCAGGGATGACGGTGATTTTTGCCCGACTCCATTGGAGTATAAAATTAAATGTCCAAATTTTCCGCCCAACTGAGACAAAATATCTGCCCGATTTAGTCAGGTTTCTGACATGGGGGGCACCCCCAGCCTCCTGACCCGTACGGCCATGATTTCTAGTCTCATGATAAGGTTCAAGTTAGGTGTACTCATAGTTGGTTGCTATCAGTGTCTTACTGCCGCCTACATAATTATACCTGCTAAATCGGCACCGTTTCCTGAATTTAGGCCCAAAAGTTCAACAAGAATGAATAGAATATAAAACAACAGAGTTAAGTTTCCTATCGCGAGAGTCTTAGGTCATTTCATCTACTTTCTGTTTTGTTTTTCTGTTCAGCTGTCCAGGCTGCTGCAATTTAGAATAAGATAATTTCCATCCGAAATTTTTGTTTACGTTTGGTCGTTCGATGGCACTGCCTTGCATTCATGAGGTCCTAAGATCATATCCCGGTAAAACCAACTGGAAATGGTTTGGGAAAATATTCTTGTTCGGCCGCTGCATGGCTACGCGCAGGGGGTGGGCTGATTTTTGTGGGTCTCTGGTTAAGTGATACAAAGAGATGTCACATTCAGGTTTATGCTTTGTTTTTAGGTCGAACATTGGTACAGTGCTGCAGAGCAAGGATTTTCGAAAGGCGTTAGACGTAAGAAACACAGGCTCAAAGGGTGCATTTATTGATTTCTACGTCTGTCCTGGAACGCCTATCAACGACTCCACACGACGGACGTGGTCTTAGACCAGTTTCCCAAAGGCTGGGGTGGAAGCACCAGAATCCCCACAGCTGCAGTAAGCAAGCCTGAAACGGACAAGACCTGAATGGTACTCATAGCATATTTAGGACAAATAGTAATAAATCTAGTTTTTTAAGCAAGTGCCACAGGCATGCTGGATTATCATTAGACCTGACCAATTCTGCATTTAGGAGAATTCCAAAGAGATATGAAGACTTTTTTTGTGTAATTCTTGCCAAGCTAAGCTAGGCTAAGGTAAGCTTGTTCGTATCGGTGAGTCAAATTTTCATTCCATTAATTTTGTAAAGGCCCAGACGATTTACATTTTCTATTACTTGCTCTGAAGCTGTCTCCCGTTTTCTCCCTGAAAATGCCTGTAGGTGATCACTTCCTTCTCCTTCTTGGCGCCCGGCATACAACCGATTCGAAAATAACAAAAATAATACCCACCTCTGTGTCCTTCGCAACGAGTTTGATCTCATAATTTGGTAAAACTGCTCGATTCTTGTTGATGTGTTCAAAACCAAGTGTTGAGGCTAGAACCATACTGTCACCACCGGCCCAATCTCCAGAAAATGGGTATAGACCCAGAATGTGCAGTGGTGTCTTTTTAGACGAAGCGCTCCTGAGAAACAGAAATAAACTTCCCATACAAAGAACGATTCGAATTAGTTCCATGCTTTGCAGCGTAGATTGTCAGAATGGCTTGATTTTAGAGTACTAATGACTAATAGCTGACTGCTATTGTTGAATTATAGTATCAGCGTAAACGGAGCTGAAGAGAAAGCACTTAAACGTCTTCGTAGTGTTAAAACAATAATCGAGTGCTTTCTTAGTGAATCGATGAAATTAAACTCATGGCAATCACGCTTGATGTATATTAGGGTTTTAACTCAACAGCTTTCGTTGGTTAATGAACGATTAAGTAGAACGTTATGGTTTTAAACCTCAACACACGACCAAGTTGCTCTAGGTCAATTTATAAGATAAATACAGTTTAGTTTTCGGGTGTTGATTTACGATTAGTTCACTACCGTTTTCCATTAGTAAAGTGTTTAATACCGGAAGTGCCGCTCTCGTTTCTACCAAAAGGTACCGGGAGCTTTTCAACAAAATATAGGCCAACTCCACGAAAATAAGTGGCATGGTCATCATAGGCGAAACCACGGTCTGAGAGAAGGGTTACAATTTTTAGGACAACCTTAGATTAGAAGCGAGAGTAATTTTGCTACCGCTGTTTTTAATTACCGAAATTGCTTAAAAAGTGTTTAATTTGCGAAAGAAATTTTGAAAACTTCTCTGCAAAATGGGAGGGAGTTAAGGGAAGCCCCGGCAAAAGTAACCACTTAACTTTAACCCTCATATTTTCTGACTTGTTATTACGATTTGACCAGTTGTGCCTCTAAACAACAGTGTTAGTAATGTTTTATCATTAATAATTGAATTTCTAATTATTTGTCAAAACCAGTTTATAGCATTTCAAGGTGGTGGTTCGTTTTGTCCAAGCCCTCTGATCAAAGGAACCATACCAATGGGCAAAAGGAACCATGAATATAGTCAACATGAATGCACTCTGTAATGGGTATTTAATTGAATGAAAAGATTGTTCATCAGTAGTCGTAATCAATGGTGGTGGGTGGTGGCTGAAACCAACGTGACCAGCCAGCAGTTCTGTAACAAGTCACTGACTCGGACTCGAGTCGCATATTGACTTGACCTGACTTGGTCATCAGCCAAAATGACTTGACTTATATATGTCCACCCTGATCGAATTATAATTTCCACAATTCCGAACAATGCACATTTTCCTTTCAAAACACATTATAATAAAACACATAGCATGCATAGTGCTCATCATGGGCAAAGGGAACAATGGTTCCTTTTACCCGGTTCCTTTTGCCCATAGTGTACTTTTCATTAAGTACCGCAACAGCTAGCCCACACGTGAGTTTGTCGGCTATTGTCAAATAATACTTCTGATAATGCACTTTGTAGCATTATATGGGTGCATCATATCAATGGACCTTTTACCTAGTACGAGCAGTCAATGTTCATCCTTATATTTTTAATTATGTGGGTATTTTTTCTTTTTCTTCTTCCTACTGCTCTCTACTCTGTCAGTCTTTATAGGGGGCCAATATTACCATGTGACAAGTCACATGCTGGATAGATCTTGGAACGCCAGCAGCTTAACATGGCTAAGCTATCGGGGTGGTTCTTTTTGCCCGTGCATCCCCTACCACTCTCACACACCTTCCACAGGTGGTACTAAAATTTCCCCCATCCGGGATCCAGGAATTTTCAGGGGGGGGGGGCATGGCGAATCTCAATGCACCTAAGAGACCATGAGTGTAAAGAATTTCAAACCCCATCGTTTTCAAAAAAAAAGGCACTATGCAAGACAAACTTGTCACTGCAGTTGACTTTTGTCGTGCGTCGGTGTAACCTCCCGCCCCACCCCACGTAAGTGCTCCATGATCTGTAAATTAGCATCAAGGCCAAGCAACACAGCTGAACATGTAGCCCCTAGTCTAGTCTTCAACTCCTCTGAACCATATTGTAAGTGGTTTTAATCAGGACGCTTATCTGATTACTTAAAAGAAAAAAACACCCTACACGTTCAAAAAATTATACATCATAGGCATTTTTTTAGAAAAAGTAAAGGTATCCTCCTGTTTTTGCATTCCTTATATGTTTTTCTTCATTCACTTTTTCTTTTTTCGTTATTGTTTTGTACATAAGGGGAAGGGGCACCTCCCCTAAATCTGCACCTGATTTCTTACCACCGTCGACATCAGTCCTGGATCCGCCATTTGCGAGTATTTCCAATTTTACAGCTTTGTCATCAGTTAAAACGAAACATCATTCAGTAGTGTCAGAACCTGCTTTCACGAAAACCGCCATTGTCTCATAGTTCACGTTTGAATGATACAAAGTTAGTAGGATGGACCAGACTAAAATACGTCATTTACTGAGATGTTTTTAATTCTTATTCTTCCTTATTTAAAGCGATATTGTAACCAGTTAAAGTACATTCTTGACTTAACTGGTTCAAAATAAGTTTATGCTACATTACACTGAGTGATTATTCATAGAAAAATTTTGAACTCAGTAATAAGTGGTTTTAGAGCATATATTTCAAAATTAAATGGAGGAATGGATAGTAACAAAAAATAAAAAAAAATCCAAACTCAAATCTAGCGAGTTCAAATCACTTCCAGAATTGCACAAATCTATAAGTCCTTCAAAGTCAGTAAATTGCATATCCACAGTGTTTAACACTTAAAACGAATAATTAGACTACATATATATATATATATATATATATTTGGCCATTCAGTATATGTTCAATTACCGGATTTATGTTACAAAGATGCTCCTACCCTATCCCTATCATATCTGCATTCTGAAACAGTGCTAAAGTCTTAAAAATATATTTCTATATGCTTTTGGGTTCTACTCTGTAAACATTTTTAAATGTCAATACACACGTGTCAAATTACTAAACGTTTTGTGTTAATACACAATCAACTGCTTAAGGTATAGTATTTAATCAGGGTTTGAGCATGTTTTAAAATATGGGGAAAAACTTGTTCAATTGCTAAACACGTTCCTTACAGTCTGTGTCATATAGAAAAACAAATAAAATGTCACCAACATTTCGTAGTAATCATGCCCTTCAAAACCAAAAAGACACGACGTCCCCGTACAAAAATTTCTATAAAATTCTGTAGAAAAAAATCCATAGAAACTACATAAGATTTTCTATAGAACTCCTGTAGAAAATCCTATAGACCTTCTAAAGGAAAATCGTACTGACCCTCTACAGAATCCTACAGAGCTTCTATAGAACAGCTCTAAAGAAATTCTAACGAAACTCTAAAGAAACCCCATAGAGGTTCTATAGAAAAAAATGCCACATTTCTAAAGAAACTCAATAGGTTTCTATAGAGTTTCTATAGAAAGAGATTCCACAAAAACAGACACTGGAGATTCTTAAACGGTATGTACAGATTTCTATAGAGAATGAATGGAAGTTCTATAGAAACTGTATAGAAGTTTTATAGATAAATATCTGCAATTTGAGATTACAGATACTCTCTGTGAATAACAGATAGAAACTGACCATTCGGCGTGCATATAATGTGCATGAGAGTTTTGCATCCAAGATGCGTTTATAACTCGGGCAAACAGCCAGAAGTTGAGAGCGGAATTCGGGGAAATTTTTGAAGACATTGTTTGTCATGAATAAGTTGAGCTATGTTATACGTACCAAGTCTGTGACACGTTGGTTATAGTGAAAAATGTTCTTACATATTTTTTAAAGAAATACAAGTCATGCATCTTAATATTCTTTATCTGTATTGATAAACTACTTATCTATAGTGCAAAAATGTCTCTTGCTACATATCTGATTGATTTAGACCTGCCCTATAAATTTACAATTTGTATGTTAAAATTTTTGCCACGCCCACTACCCAATACCATAAGTAATTTCAGTGAATAAAGAAGGAATATTTTCAGGATTTTTTTGCTCAATTTAGAAGAATATTTTGTGTAAAAACTTTTATGCCATTGTAAAAATAAAAAATAGGGTATTTAAATTAAACTTTTATATTTCTCTATTTCATTAATATGCAAATTAGATGTTCTATAGAAACTGTACAGAAATTCTATAGAAACTTTATGAAAGTTCTATAGCTCAGACGTCACTTCTTAAATTTTCACTTCTGTGCAGCTGACACGCAAATTTATGTCTCCTTTTCAAATTCTAAGTCAGACAACGTTAAACGCTTTCTTGAAGTTTGTGTCCATGATGTAAGGGAATGGATGTTACATAATGTTCTACTTCTTAACGACTCAGAAACAGAATCTCTTCTATTCTCATCTCAAGATCATCCTTGTAACTCATTCAATTGTGTTAAAGTCGGAAATGAAGTTGTAAATGTCTCCTTGAATGCTAAGAACCTTGGTGTTTTATTCGATCCTCAGTTATCTATGGATCGTCACATGCCTAATATTTGTAAATCTGTCTACAGTCACTTAAGGAATAATAGTCTTATACGAAAGTTCATGTGTCAAACACACTGAAAAATTAATTCAAGCTTTTATATCATTCCGTTTGGACTAAGGTAATTTACTGTTTGCTGGCCTACCGGTTATAAAATTACAAGCTATTGTTCGAGTCCAAAACGCTGCAGCCCGTCTCTCTGTGTGTGCCTGAAAATTTGACCACATATCTGATATTTTAATACGTCTTCACTGGCCTCCCATATATCAAAGGATAAATTATAAATTCGTTTTACTCATGTAAAAATCTTTACATGGCTTAGCCAATTTGTGTGACCTTGTTCAATGGTATTCATCTTCTAGAAATCTTAGGTCTAGCCTTTAATTTATCGCCAAGCAAAAATCTACCAAGGACTTACAAACTAACAAGAAATCTTCAAGAGTATTTATATAAGGACAGGGCTTTTGAAAATCTTGGATCTAAGGTCTTTAATTTACTTTCTTTTTACGCTCCAGCCCTTCTGTTGGTGTTTTTAAATCTCGTCTTAAGACCTACCTTTTAAAGTTGGCGTTTAATCTTTATGTTTAATCTTTCATGAGTGTGTTTACCTTTGATTCTTTTTATTTTGCTTCATTTTTTGTACGTTTAAGTTCTTACTGTTTACTATTGTGTTCTTTTATTCTGATTTTTACTTTTTATTTCTTATCTTTTTCCCCTCTTATATCTTTAGCTTTTAGGCCTATTTCTAATTTTACATTGCACAGCGCCTTTGGTTACAATTGTAGATATTGTGCGCTTTATAAATTTCATTTATTATTATTATTCAATGTATCAATATGTTTCTATATATATAGAATTTCTGTAGAGTATCCTATGGGATTGTTCTATAGAGATTTTTCTATGTAGAAACTGAGTTATAGAAATTCTATAAAACTCTAAAGGGACTTCAAATTTCTATAGAGGACTTTTGTATGGGGATCTTGCCCTTCAAAATCAAAGAGACGCTTGATCACGTGACTCGGTGAAACCCATCTATTGTAAATGCGAAAATATTAAATTCACAGCTGTGAATACCAATCAATTTAAAAAAACATTTTTATAACCTACAGGTATTAAACTCAAGAATTTTAAAGAAGACTATCGTTAAACTTATCTAGAAGAATAAGCCAGTTCAGAGTTTTAGGAGAAAAACGCGTGGAGGGTCTTAACGAGACAATCGTTTACAGAGTTACTGTTGCTGTTTTCACCCCAACCTTCAGAACTCATTGAAAACTGAACAAATTCGCATCATTCTTTGATAAGTTTATTGTTCTATGCACAGAAGTAATCTCTGCAAAGTGTTATGTTAGCAGGATAACCAATTTTCCCGGAGTGGGCTTTGAATAAAAAGCGTGTACACTGTTGGTATTGTGCGTATCCGTCTTCCTAAACCCCTTTGACCTTTGACATCATGTCATTGTTATACTATTACAGTATCATTGACTCTAACTCTGAACGGGCTTATTGATAGAGGCCGGTAAATATGTTCCTTTGGACCGTTGTTGGTTTTCACAAGTAAGAGAAAACGTAATGTTTATTGGTCAGAACGATTAATATCTCTGGTAATGAAGCAATGAAGCTGTGGCATAAAGTTCACAAAAAAGCTTGTAGCAAACATTATGACAGTGTAAATTCCATTTTTGTTTCCCTCGAAACACTTGATAACTACATATAAGGTGAACAAACATACTGTTGCTATGAAAATAATTTTGAAGGGAAAGTACAGTCGCACCTAGTTGACTAAATGATAAGAGTCAGGTTAGAAACAATATATGGTTTGTCCATGAATCTGTTAATACAAAACTCAGATAACGCAATGGGTTATTTCCAGCATATAATCTGAATGAGCAAATTCGTCATTCTTCCATAGCAATGCATTTTGGAGACGTCAGAACTTTTTACTTTTCTAATAAACGAGACCGTCTAAAGAAACGTATTAGCAGGCCCGATCTTTGTATTATAGCCTCGTTGTTTTCGACATCAGGCACAGAGTGCAATAATTCATTTTAAATAAAATGGTATGTTAAAAGTGCAATTCTTAAACCGGGAATTTAAAGCTTGAATTGAGTGAAAGATATTGTTCACTTCAAATATCAAGGGGTTCGTGTATTTACGACATAAATAGGTTCTTTGGGTATAAAAAAATCAGAAAACAGCACAGTGAGCTGTAATCTCTAGCTTCCGTGTATCTGGGAGACTGGAATACCAAGCGAGGTGCTTGAAGGAAGGCAGAAAGGTTGAGCAGCCGATTCACATAGCATTTACATTTCTAACTGTTAATCGGACAGGCTGAGGGAGTACGTAGTTGCTGTTCAGGTTACGCTTGCTGTAATTGCATATGTCCTATGACAATCATCCAAAGAATTTAGTTTAAATGACGTTGCCTTTGGCAGGTTTCTACGACGGGGGTAAACTATTCAATTTATGAATTTCGACATTTTCTAAGATAATTTCGGACGTTGTGGAAATCTGAGGAAAAAATTCCAAATTGAAGATTAAAGGGGGGGGGGGGCTACAGCCCCTCCATATTCACGGCCCAGAATGAGTATAGGAGGTCTGTAACTTGCGTCTAAGTTTGCATTATGGTCTAGTTCACTTGAACCGGAATCCATGGTGTTTTTTCATGAATGGCAAAGCTCCATTTGTAAAAGGTCAAATAACAAACTGTTAATGAGTCACGGTCCTCGAGAAAAAAACCTTTACAAATTGCACATGTGCCACTTTACTAAATAGCACGATTAAAGGCCATGGTGACTGGAGAAAATGCTTTTTTGAACTACATCCAAGAATATTGACAAAGGTTTAGGGTATAATGTTATAATAAACCGTTTTCTGATTTCTACAGTAGAAATATGACTTCTACATTAAAACTAATGTGAATGTAAGCAGTAGAGGCGTCCGTAAGGATTGATGAGTGGGGAAAGGAGGGGGCTGCTGGAATTTCCCGACAAAATATTTGTGTAAAGATCGTATTACTCATAACTCTCGTTATAAGGAATCTTTGCAAAAATTATAGAATGGGAATTTAAAGTGTAACGGGAGGACAAGACAAAAAAACTTCTGGAAAACGTTGGTTAACATTAACAAAAACTACCGGAAAACATTGACTAACATTTGGCAACATGAATTTAACCTTGACTCACACCTCTTCATTTGTCTCGGGCGATTTGGTCATGGAGGTACCAGCTCCGACGTGGTACGTCCATGGTAGGATCGTCAGATCGTCTGTGACGTGTGGCCCAGTTGCCCGTCTTAGAGCCACTCTAGTAATAGTGCTCTGTGTGGGACCAGGGGGCGAAGCCTCCAAAGGTCTGATGTATTTACACAATTGTGAGTACAAGAATAAACCATTTGACTGTCTACAAATGGCATTGCATACGTACTAAACAGACCATGAATTGCAGGCTGTCCATATCTTTTAAAATAGCGTAATTCGGACTAACCGCCCGCCGATTTCTTCAACAATCTGCAGAATTGATGGTGGGGAGAATGGAGAGTCATGGAGTTTCTACCGATTTTTTTTTAAATAATTACACTAACCTTGTTAGTATGGGATGTTATGATATGATAACAACAGAGCTTCCATTTAAGTAATGTTTAAGAAATGATGATGCCGTTGTGAAAGATAGCAAAAGAGATAGCTCAATAACTAAACAAGATGCAAAAACGCGTTTTTTGCAATGGTTTCAGGAAATTGCCCTCTTTCCTTCAATGGTTCTGAAATGTCCACTAGAAGCTTTAACATATTTTGTCCTGTATAGTGTCCTTTAGATATTTTTGATGACATTTACTGCGGTTAAATGAAAGTACAAGTTCAGTAACTGCATTACCTTCAAATTTCTTGGGAAATTCAATGTGTTACTTAAAATATACTCATTACCATGAAATACATTCAATTTTCACAAAGCATCGCCTCTCGGCCTTTTGGCTAAGATCATGTGTATGTATATTTGTTCTTTTCAGCCAGTTTGGAACGGGGCTGCTCATGTAAGACTCATGATGTAGAGATCTGAACATCGAGAGGTTGGTCATGCAGTGTTCTCCACGGGTCCAAATTTTGTCCTGGCGCTTTTCTCTAATCTGGCAGATGACATCGATTGCCGTCCTGGCCATGTGTGAGGGGTCTCAGGGGAGGGGGTCCCGGGGGTCAAAAATCAAAAAAATTTTGCTCACTTAAGTGTGAGGGGTCTCAGGGGAGGGGGTCCCGGGGTCAAAAATCGAAAAAATTTTGCTCACTTAAGGTGGATTAGATGCAAAATGGTACTACATGTGATGCTAAATTTGAATTGAACAATTCAAACGTTACCAAAAAAGGTGAATGCCATATTTTTTGTCCGGGCGGCCAAGATTTCTTTCCGGGCGGCAACTTTTTGTCCGGTCGCCGATGCACGCTCTTCAGATTTTGTCCGGGTGGCGCTCCCGGACAAAACGTGGAGAACACTGGTCATGTGAAGTCTTAGTGTCTCTTCGGGACGTAATGACAGAACTCCTTTACGAGTAACGTTTGGTTTCGCCTTTCGGTTCTTTGCCAAATAGTTGAGGGCCTTTTTAAATAGCATCCAGGTTTCTTCGAGGATGCATGCCATTTATCCTCATTGAAAAAGTGTAAACTTTTTCAAAATCATTTAGTTGTTCTTTCAATGTAGTCGATGTGTTTTCCTTGGAATTTGATGTTGCTTGAATGTATTGGGAATATTCGTGTAGATTTAATACGACACTTTAGATTATACATGTTGCATATTTTACGTTCAGCGATACCTGACTTTTTCAAAATTGCACTCTTTTTCTATGCAAATTTCCTAGCTGACAAATTCTCCATTATGCACTGCTTTTCTTACGAAATACAATTTTTTCAGACGTAGTAACTATCTTAAGTTAAAAGTAATATCTTTTCAATACGTCTTTCAAGGCCTGTATACACGAGCAACATTTGCAAAACATTTTCAAAACACGTCGCTTGCAACAAACCTAAAACACGCTTGTTTTCGATTTGTTGCACAGTGTAGACAGGGTAAAAACAATTTGAAAACATTTTGAAAATGTTTTGAAAAGAATTGACAGGGCATTTCTTCTGCAACATTTTCAAAACATTTTCAAAACATGCTGTATAGCCTGTCTACACTGTGCAACAAACCGAAAACAAGCATGTTTTTGGATTTGTTGCCAGTGGATGTTTTGAAGTGTTTTGGGAATGCTTTGCAAATGTTGCTCGTGTAGGCAGGCCTTCACAGAGTCGAGAAAATGTGGTTTTTATTTTTTAAAGCAAACTCCTTCAACAGAATAGTTTTTCTAAATGAACACAGCTAAAAAAGGAGATTTTCGCCGTTACTATATTAACAAACAGTTTCCTTGTTCGACGTTACATCTTGCTCACCAAACCCTACACAATTTGGCTTCTTAAATTTCAACTTTACTGTTATCCAATGTCAGTATCGGTGAACCCGTTGTCTTGAATAATGGATCTCATCAATTAAACTGTACACTTATCTATTGATTGCTGATGTGGAATATCTTAAATTGACAACTTGAATTTTTAATGCCACCTTGGTAACTTAAAATATTTAAAAGTCATTTAACCGTTGTGAATTGTCGATTTGCTACAGAGTTTGACCTGCTGAACTCTTTATACTGGAGACTTAAGTGGTGGGTTGTAGTAATATCATCCTTCACTACTGATGCACAGCGTTTTAGTTTCTTTAATTACTATATCAGAATACAGAAATTGTGTTTCTTGTCGAAAGAAAATTTCGGCATCAAGGAATGGCTTTCGTGTGCTAACTTGTAATCTTTTTTCGAGTGTGTCAATACACTATTTTGAAAAAGCGTTTCCTGTCATTAAATGGTTACATAAACTTACATTTTATTCAGACTTTTTGAAGTCACTTCAGATCGTCTAGACTAGACTAGATTAGTAAAATTCTACCTCGAGTAGTGCAAGGATCATCTATACATCTGCTTTTCTTAGGTCAGTACAGGTTTACTCGAAAGGGAAGGGTAGATGAAAAAGGCCCATGCAGGTTTGAAACTCTCTCAGTCAAGCTTCGTCACGTCCCTTCAACCTTTAAGGCCAAATGTAAAAATATTAATAAGCACTTGCTTTGGTTTTGTCAGAATAAAACCATGACACGATCCTATAGAGCAAACTCATTTTGAATATAGTATTGAAATATATTTAACTTTCAAGGCCGGAAAAGTGCCATTTTATTTAAATTGTTCACATCTTCACTTCTTTAAATTTAAAATAGGAATAGTAAATATGTCCTTTATGGGAAGGAGACAAAGATCTAATGAGATAACTTTTGATTTTTATTAACCAAAAGGTGAGTTTATGTGGTTAAGAGAGATCATGATAAGGAAGAAGTGCGTCCTCTTGAAAAGAAATATCGGGGTGTACCGCGCTCTTCCGGGACCATAACAGACATGGCTCAAAGTTGAATAATGTTCAACTATCATAGCTTTACAACCCTCTTATGAAGTATGAAAATTTATATAATTACAAACTTTTGTAAAATTGGCAATGCTATTGATACGTAACGTAACTGTTGAATTGTCATAGGTAAATTTTATATTTCAGAGCAAAACAAGGTAGAAGTGATTGATCTTCAATATTCACGAGGAAGAGATCAAAGTTTGGTGAATTTCGTAAAAAGTGCCCAAGAATGACATTTGCCCATATTATTCCAAACATATTGGCAAAGCTATAAACGTGAAAAAAAACTCTTCTTTCACACTAGACACGGACGCAGTAATGAATTTTGAAATCATTTGATGCACGCATAATTGCCCTTGTAGAGACAGTCGTTCATTGAAAACTCTTCCCAAACTCTCACAACTTTAACCCATCCCTTTAGCTTTCTTGTATAGACAGTTACCAGAAATAGCTCCCTCTCTTACCTGATTAAACGTTGAATTTTGGGGATACCCGCAACTCATTTTAGCACAATGTACGTACCTTCACGAGCTGGTGTAAATAAGAAAATATCAGCTCTGAACTGTTTGGATCATGGCTTTGAAGTAAAATTCCTTGATTCGTAAGTGCTACTGGTAGATGGATACGAATGCGCATATGTAAGATATGTAGACAATGTCAAAGAGGCGAGAATTCAAGATATATAAGATTATTATTTATATTATATTATATTGGAAATACATGAATGGAAGTGTTATCGCTTTTCATTCCTTTGGTGGCTGTGGTGTAATCATGCTATTAGTGGTGTCCTAGCTCAAAATCAAAACGGTTATATTTTGAAGATTTACATCGCCATGGTAGACCACTGCCGTAATTTCCAATTGGTTGGTAGCATGCAATGACTTTGACTTAACTATGTGTGTGAATCATTGCTCATTATATTGTTAACTAAGGTACCTTCTCGGTAGTTATCTGTATGCTTTTATGTGTATATGTTTGCTCATATTTTCACCTGCCATGAAGTAGATCGCAGCTACCGTTTTTCTCAAGCATAATGCATTAAATGTGAGTGTCATTCATCAACTCTCCATGCTATGTGTGCCGATATGAGAAGTGATATTCAAGCAGCTAAAAGCTGTTTTTGCTCCAGCAGTCTTGAATTAAAAAAATCTCGTAGGGCCGTTTGGTGTTCTTTCTTTAAACAGAAGCAGTCTTGTTTAATAAGTTTGATGAACTTACCCAATTAATATCTCGTGATAACAACTTAATTTCCTTTATGGACATATCTTTTGTCAGTAAACGTGCTATACACACTTTCTTGAAACAATTAGGATTGCCAGATTTAACATAATCTGAGTAATTTCTCTGAAATTAAATTGATTGTCCTTTTACTGAAGTGCGAGTTTTGAACATGAAAACATTATTCTTGATGTACTATATCCTCGCAAACCAAAAGAAAACTTTCATTAATTTTGATCCTTAAGAGGTAATCAAAAAATTATTAAAGCAACAAAATATCATGACTTTTCATGGAAGACGTCAAAGCGGACCTTTGGATGGCATGATATTTTGATGAACATTACCAAAGTGTGCGTTATGAATTTTTAAAGTTTTAAATATCAATTTGCCAGATTATCTGGGTTCTCTTCTATTTTTAAAAAATGTTGTAATCCATAACTGTCAATCGCCAATTCATTAGAGGAATAAATAAATAAAATGATACATTAAAAGATCCATAATTTTCATCGACCTAACCTTGGAGTGTACTTCAATTATTATAATCAATCTTTCTATAGAGGTTTTGCAGTGACGTCATTCGTTGACATGTAAACGTACATGACCGCCATTGTGGAGTGAAAATAAGTTACCTCACACTATACGTATAGTGGCCTGATGTTACTTTTACTTTTTTAGTACTTACCCACGAGAATTTGTTTTTGCCTTGTCCAAGGGAGTTTCCATTTGGCCGTTGGGGTTCTTGAAAGAATAGTTATAAAGCAGTGACAGCATGAACGAAAGCAACAAGCTAAGTTTTACTACGTACTATTAACGTAATACAAACCGCAAGTGTAACAGTATTTGCTACCGAACGATACGGCTTGGTATGCACAGGCCATCGCTCTAGTACTGGTCACACGTTTAACGGCAGCAATCCCTTTTCTCTACCTCACCTAAGTGGCATGGGATGGAAATCTATCAAATGTTAACCTTGGGTTTTTCCACCTTCTTTATGTGCAGTCCAGATTCGCCCATACAACCAAGGATCATTTTCAATCTAGACTTCTAGTAGATATTTACAATAAAAACACGGTGTATTGTACACATTCCACATGATCTTCTACGTGATTCTACCATTTACGCGAAAACCCATTCACTCCAACATGGCGCCATAAAAAATCATTGCTATGTGATGACGTCAGCTGCGAAACCTCTATTCGAGATGCAATTGCCATCAAGGTCTGTCTGAAAGGTGAATTTTACCGAGCCATTGAATAGCAACTGTGCGATAAAAGAAATACACCCATGCTTGTTATTATATCTAATGCTAGACAAGCAGATTATACAAAGAAAAAGTCCTGATCTATATTTATCATTAAAAAACATAATGACTATTACCAACTAATTAAATAATTAAAAATTAAATACAGAGAGGGTTTAAAAAAACACCCTCAGGGCTACGGAGCTAAAAATGCAGAAAATCTTTCCATGAGTACTTAATAAAAAAAAGCCCTTAAAATAATGTCAAGACAGCTATTATTCTCAGTTCGTCTAAGGTACATCGAGATCGATCTAAAAGCCGTTTTCGCCAGCAATTTCAAATCCCGAGGAGACTACACACAAAGCACACTCAGTACAAGGCTGAGAACCCTTCACTAAAACATTCCATGGTTCCCGCAAAAATAGCCAGTCCAGAATGAGCGATGCTAACGCATTTTCAGGGTTCAATACTGTTATTATAGTCACTTTTATTGGTAAGTTCCGCTGCCTCAGTTATACTGACACTAGATTTGTAAAACGCATAACACTATCCGCCAAGAAACCAAATCATTTAAACCTCAGTGGCATGGTGACAGAAGTAACATAAGCTTTATGACTTATAACTGTGTTAAATTGTTCATCAACAGCACAGCTATATAAGCAGGGCCCCAGTTTCTTTGTAATTCCCCAGTTTCTTCGGAATTAATAGGAACATTGCACAAGAGGTGATTTGGGTGAAAACCTGTTGAGGGAAGGAGAGGGGGTATAAACAGTCCTTGAAGGAAATTTACTGCGCTTGAATATTGTATATTGTGTAATGCCTAGTTATGGAAAGAAAAGACATGTCATGCAAATTGTAGTGAAAACATTAACCTAACCAATCAACCAAAAAGGCTGTGCTAGTAGTACTTTCCTTGAGGAAACCTGAAAGAGATTAAAATATATATTTGTTCTTGCATATATGTATGAGATTTTTCTCTTTAAACGTCTGTGTGACACCAGGTGAATGTTTGTTTGGTTATAAAACATCCTTAGGTTTTACTTATATTGTAAAAATTCCAACTGGACCACTGTTTATGGTATGCTTACTCATAGAAAAAAACATGTCTAACGGCAAACGTCTTCAGGTTCGATAAAAAGTCATGTTTTTCACTTCGCCTGGGAGCAGCAATTATGGGATACCAAGAATGACAAAATCTTGCATCGTTGCGAATTCGAGATGTCATGTAAAAGTCTTACAATTACTTGTACAAATACGAATGATTTTATACCGTTACGCTAGCTGGCGGATCCCAACATGGAACATGGTAAACTTTCTGTCAATTATTACCTTTAAGTCTATTATAACCTTTAAGTAAGTCAATTACTACCTGTTTTGGTGATTGGAATTAGGTTATTGACTGTACTCTTTGTGTCATTTCAACAGGGGAAAAATTTCTACCATTTGACAAGTCAGGTAGTGTTGGGAAGTTCTTGTCGACTACCACGGAATACAACTGCAGTAAACACGTAACACGTTTAGTTGTGTATTCTCAGAAGAAAACGTATCATCGAAGGATGGAACATGGGAAGTTAGCTTCCACAGCTTTAATGGATACGCGTTGAAAAAGGCAACGAATGTCGCAATTATTTAGTTTTCGAACATAAGATCTAGCTTAAAGATAATCGATGTGAGAATCGCATTGAAGGAAGAGGACTCATGGGCCCAGTATTCTCATAGCTTTCGAAAGTAAAGGGTTGAAACAATAGCTGTGGATTAAATCTCCCAATAAGGCTGTCCTCTATACAGTTTAACAAATAGATGCGCGCGAAGCGAGCGGCAAAATTTGCAGTATTGAGAACATTTTGTGCGCCGTATGTTTGAGTGATTAAGTGATAGTGGGTACTCTTTTCCATATCAACATATGCGTAAATGGTGTGTTTATGCATTATTTTTTCCATATCCAAAATCTCAGTGGGGCACCAGGGGGCACAGCCAATCTGGGGACACGTGCCCCGGCCCCCTTGGCGACGCCACTGAGTGCATCAGGTGTACACTTGCAGAAATTTTTAATAGTTTCGGATATTACCCTTTGACAGAATCTAGTGTTCCTCGATATGCTGATAGGGAGAAAAACTGCAGTCATGAGCTCCTCCATTTTGCCTATATTATCCACAATTCTAGGCGTCCTGTGTGTCCAATTTCAGTGGCTAATGTTATGTGTGCGTTCCTTGGGAATCAGCAATCACCAGTCACCGTTCTTCCGAGCATATATACATAAGTACAGTCTCAAGACCAAAATTCCCCTACCCTGGAAAAAACGGAGGAGGTGAAATTATGGAGATACTTTGGGGTACCATGGCGGCCATTTTTTAACTCTATCCCAAAGTTGTCTTTCGATGGCTTCAGTCGTAATCCTTGTACATCTACAACCGTCATGAGCTGTTAACAAGTACAACCTCTCGAGGCCACCCTGTAGACAATGCTCTTTGAAATTTACACCATAGATTTCTTGCAATTGAGCAGTAAGGAAAGGAACTGAAAATGGCAAAATCAGACGCCTCATGGTAATGTTTCAAAATTGGTACCGACAATATCGTTTTGACCGTTATAAATTTCGAGTCATCTTTATTAAACGTTTTCGCTTTTATTGATTGTAACTGCAGGAAATCGTGTGAGTTCTTCCCACAATAAAAATGACTGAGCGGTAAATAATTTATGAAATTATAATAATTTAAACATTGCTTCCATTAAATATTTTCAAATAAAAATCGTTTTAAACTGGTTCTAAACTACTAGTAAGCTTAGGCCTAATGCTTTTTAATGTTTAATAAAAGAGACAAGTCTATTTTGGTTCCAACTTTTGCAGGTTGTTCCGACAAGGTTTACTCTCTGAACCCCTTGTCTAAATTTAGAACTGTCAAAGCACCTTTCAATAAGAGGTTTTGTTGCCCAGGTTAATCCTATGTAAAGTAAAGACAACCCTTTACATGAAGTTTATGCCCTAATGGAATTCAAGATTCTGAATTTGATATCTCCCTGTACTGGTGCCTTCGCTCAGAGTGGTCATGACATATATCTATAGCTTTTACACATTTCAAGGCCCCTGTTCGAATTTGTCCTCTTTTGTTTCATATAAAGAAAGTTGGTCAATCATAAATTTTGGGGGTCATTGACTGAAGGGTATTTCAAGATATGAAAGTGTTTAAACATGTACCTTTCAGGAACCCCATTACCTCCAGTATAGATTCTATTACCTTGTGTTTTAATGTATTGATAAAATCTATACAACGTATGACTCTAAGAGGGATGAAGGAAGTTGATGTGAAAATGATAACATCAAATTTACATTTAAGAATCCCAAGGTCTGCAATTGTACTTTGAAAAAATGTTTTTTTTTAGAAACCTGCCCAACTTTCAAAATAATCTTTGTTTTCAAATGTATATTAAAGGAAGCACATACCTCCATTTAATCTTGAAGTTCATCTCGTGGCTCCTCTGGGAACAAGAACTTTCCAAAAACATTTGATAACACAACTTTGAAAACTAATGCAGAGTACATCTCAGAATATGCCAGAACTTTCTCTCTCATTTTTTTTTTTAATTTCAAATCGTTAGAATCGTTAGTGCAAAGAAATGTTACTCGTGAAAATAGCCTGGATCCATTCTACTCCTAGCAAAGGAAGACTGTCAGATGTATGTAATTAATGGTAAATACACATGCTACATCCGTACAAAGATGTGACCATGACTCAGTATATCGATATATTCTGACAGCAATTAGGTTATTTAAAGATTTAAACTTTTTATTATATGTATCAAACTGCTTATACCATATCACGAGTGCTGCTGAAAAGTTCACTTCAATTCCGGTCTATCTTTTTGTAGCACTTTAAAATGATTTTAATGTAAAAGGTAGACAAACATTAGGTGAATTTAAAAGCCTTCAATGCAGCAAGTGTATCTCTACAAACAGAAACTAAATACGAGTCGGTTTCGCATTTTTTATCTCAAATTTACGTTGATGAAGTACGCCATCAAATTCCATTTTGTATTATTATGGGTTCTTGATTGCTCCTCTCTGCAACCTCTTTTCCTGAGATATTTGTAATTTAGTTAAGGAACGACTTCGTAATTAGTCATCTGATTGGAAAATTGGTGGTCACATGCCATGGGTTATTCGGCACTAAAGCACGGTCGTCGGGTAGTGTAGATTAACCCACGGCGATGACGTCAGCCATCATGGGGATACTTACAATCAAAGATTGACCAAAATCTATTTAGGAAGTTAGGTGTTATATAAAGCAAAAAATGAATATTTTCCATTCGTTCGATAGTATGAATAATTTCATTCGTTGAAAGATTGAACGTTCTATTCATTTCGGCTTCGCTTCGTTGAATAGATCATTCAATGTTTCAACTCATGAAATAATTCGTAACATCGCACTTATAAACACTCATTATTTGTATACTATATGGAGCAATTTAAAGCACATTTTGCTTTCTTTAATTACTCTTAGATGGCAGTTATTCCCTCGGTACTGAACTCAAATCAAGACGCTCACATGAGATATTACTTGAATAGTTACCGCAAGTTCTAGGTATTTGGTAGTAAAATTCAGAATTATTTAGCAGGTATGATGATATGTTAGGGCAAAGGAAATACGTGGCCTGTTATTATTACAAAAGTTGGGAAATCCTATAGGTAATTAAAGACGTGGGTATCCCTTTCAAATCATGATGAAAATGGGTTTGGTACTTTCTCATTTTTCAATCAGCACAAAGGAAAATTAAAATTTTTATAACATGTAAATTGCTTCCTTCATTTTCTTAGATGATACTATTCTTTTGTTAAATATCTCAACTGCGTGGTATTAAATCCTGTGTTTAGATTCAAGATGAAATCCAAACAGAAACCCAAACAGAAAACTCTACATGAAATAAGTATCATACTCACTTTATCATTGTGAAAAAGTAATTTTTTACCCAACAAAAATGAAAGTTTCATTTGAAATAAAAGAGTAACATTTCGATTTGCACAATGAGAGTAATTTCTAAACCTTTTTGGAAATTTAAAAGATGTACCTTCTTAAAATAACTGTATCTCTTTTAACTTCAGAAATAGAATTAAGTAAAGTAAAGTAAAACTTCTCGGTACAAAAACGATAAATTTCATATAATATTTCTCCTCGACTTATCATCTATTATCATAGAAAACAAGCTGGTCGATACTTTAATTATTACGTTATACTTTGGTATTAATTAATTCTACAACTATTTTCTTTTCATTAAATACGGAAAGCATTCCGGACTTTAAATATAATAAACAATCAACATGCTAATAATTTTTTTTAATAATTAGATTAATTATTAATCTATCTAAAGAAATCTCTTACGCTGACGACCTTGTAAAATTTCAAATTGTGAAGCGCCAGCCATCTTCCCATTCAGAACCTAATCTCAAGATATAAATCTTGAAACATAGCCTTAATTTTATTACTTAACGCGAACCAGGTCCCGGTACCTGATTAGGGAAAGGTGTGTGTATATATATATATATATATATATATATAGTGAGACTAAAGTAAATGGTGAAAGTCGACTACAAGCTAAAAAGATAGGAGAACAGCACCAGGCTTAGAAGCTTTAGGTTTTTAATCAACCTTCGTCAGCCAAACTGATGAAATGCAAGCATACACATTGTTGTTTACAAATTGAGCAACTGTAAAAGGTTCAGAAATGCTTAATTGTTACAACTATAAAAGATAAGAAACTCAAAGAGAAAATAGGATGGCATTTTCCCATGGAGCTTAAAATAAATTAAATCAGTAGAACATTTAAAATTACAAAAGTAGTAAAAGCCGACCGTCAGAGATAAAAGAGGCCAGACAAACTTAAAACGGGTGTTAAAAGGATTACAAGTTGGGCTGAAAGGAGAGGGCGGGCAAGGATAAGTTTAAGTTATTGACTTTCTTGTATGAATTAAATTATTTTGTTTTGTTAAAGGTCGTATGACATGAAAATTACATATTTCGACATTTGATGTAAAAAGCATGAAATATCTAGAAAATAGCCACAATTTCCATTAAAATCCATCAAAGATTGAACATTGTACAAGGTAATTTCTATATATTTCACTCTTGTATCATGAAAAAACATGAGCTAAATATGCAAGTATGTGACATCGACAGATAGACATACCATATATAGCTCATGTTAGCCTTTGTTTTTTTTAAACTTCCTTTCAAGGACACTGGTACCATTGTTATCCCCTGAGGGGTTTATCATGAAGTTAAAATTCTTTCCTTCAGGAATATTGATATCACTCACCAAACTGTAGTCTATGTGATCAGTAATTAAGGGATAATTTATAAAGGTTTAACAAAAGAAATCTTAACCCTGTGCAACACTCCGCATTATTATTTTTGCATAGACAATGAGTTTCTTAAGAAACCATCAAGCTTTGAAGACGTACATTTTGAGAACGGTAGAAGATATGGATCTTGGAGGACTTAATTCTTTAACTGGCAAGTGAAACAGCTTTTATTTGGTGGCATGTCACACGACCTTTAAGACCCAATGGAATGGATGGAAAGTACAAAGCTGAGTCATCCAATAAGCTTCTTATTCTCACTAAATTCATTCTTTGGTGATATCTGTGAATCCTTTTTGGATCCTACTTGCTATTTTGAAAAATATTGTTATAGTGGTATTGGTATACGCGTCTTTATGTACGCCCCAAATTTTTCGCATGATTCGCGTGCAATGCAGTTCCACTACAATTCAGATTTCCCTACAAAACAGCACGCAACTCGGCACTTTGAAGATGTACGGATATGTATAGAATGGTAGAGTACAAATATTTTCTTTCAATTTTCTCCTCGATCCCCCGTCGATCCCTTTCCCGTCGATATCGTTTCCGCAACCAATCTCCCCGTCGACACTGCAAGTCGCTAACCCTGGTATAGAATGGATAGTTTCGTGGTTTAATAATGACTTAAGATCTGATTAATGTCCGCCCCATAGATTTCGTCGATAAGCAATGTCAGTTCATGTGTTTAGCCTTTGTATCACTTAAACCAGAGAGCCCTGGTTAAACAGGATTCAAACACAAATTCTGGA